>SCDS01000613.1:0-45064 GCA_004149465.1 Drosophila nigromelanica
CGATAACACCATAGAATTTGGACTTGGCGATTTTTCTTTAACTCAGACAAAAATTATGTTAAAAGCTATTAATGCAGCTTGTACAAATTAAAATACCAAATAAAGAATATATTTAAATCAAAAAAAAACATACACATACAATACTATACTCCTAAACTTCGTAAATTCTTCTTTCTTCCTAAACTAAATGTTTGATCGTTATGCAATTTCAGAACTTATAAAGAGCATGGAAATGTATGTATGTACATATAAATCAATTTGCAGGTCTGGAGTAATTGATTTGCACTTCGTGAACAAGTACAAAAAGAAATATTACTCAAAATCATCTAAATAGCATCTGGTAAAGAATCTGAATATATCAAAAGCCCGTTATAAATGTTAAATTTCGAAATCCAGAAATAGTAGTGTTTAATATGCATACAAACAGTAGAAAACAGTATGAATTATTATCGATTATGTTTTACCCAGTGCTTCAAAAGGACAGACGGACAGCATGACAGAAATTGCAAAAGCACAATATACTCTTTTGCCTTCGTGAACGAGTATAAGAAATATAAAAATTGTAAAACATTATTTACTCAAATGAACACAGAAATTGCTTGTGCTTCACTTTGGTCCCCACTACGGAAAAGAGATTCTTGATTTGCTCGAAAACTAAATGTATGATCGTTATGATATTAGGGGCGATTGGGGGAGGTAACCAAAACCTGAAATATTTAAATTCTTCGTATGCTTTACGCGAACATATTAAAACATATTTGGTGGCTCTAGCGTTTATAGTTTGGGAGTTATGATTAAAAAACCGAGTAAAAAAGCGATAAATATCGATAATAAGAAAACGGAAAGAGTTATCGATCTTTTAAAATAAACTTGATCTGCGTATGGTATATACGAACCGACTGAGTCCAAGATCAGCTTTCTAGCTTTTGCAGTCTCTGAAATCGGCATGTTCATACAGACAGACGGACATGGCTAAATCGACTCGGCTGGTGATGCTGATCTATACTTTATGGGGTCGGAGTTGCTTCCTTCTGCCTGTTACATACATTTCAACAAAACCATTATACCCTTTTTTACCTATTATACCCTTTTTTCAATGCGTTCCGGGTATAAAAATAAATATGTTGTAACACATGAACAACAAAAAGCTATCCAAGACCAATAGGTATCAAATCAAATTCCAGATTCAAATAATAATATTAATAATATTATATATTATTTTAAAATAATATACATGTATGTATATAACAGATTATAGATTGTAGAAACTGTCGGTAACTGCAGCAAATAATCATTCGATGCGTACCAAAAAAAAAAAAAGAAACACATTGAGTTTTAACTTTTGACCCAAGAAGCATTTCAATGCTGATTGCAATTATGTAGATTTTATACTCGAATAATGCAGCGATAATATTTGAGTCAACATTGACGCATTTTCTTACATTATCTGCAAGGGAGAAGCCATGATCTGTGAAGGGAGAGAGAAGCGTATATTATTTACTACTGCTGATAAGTATAATCGCACATTTACTGACAGCTTTTAAATCCGTTTTCGTGGCGCGATTCGCAACCACGTCTCAGTCAGTTTATAATTTGCAAAGCTGTGCAACGGATAGAAACCTCGAATAATTTTATTCAAAATGAAAACTGTGTTTAAACAATTGGTATTTTTATTAATACCTCTTCTAGTAAACTCAAGTGAAGAAACGACAAATAGCTGGGTTAGTGTTTTAAATGTAAATGTATTGTAATCAATATTTGTAAGCTAATCTGAACATTTATTTAGTTCTTAAAAGATATTAAAGAAAAAGAGTTGCAGTGTGGAGCCTTTTGCTATCATGTGGTTGAACCTCTCGTAAACTACACCGTCTCTATAAGGTCCAAAGAAGCACAATTCGCAGATCTACAACGCAAAATCAGTGAACAACAGGCAACCATAGTCAACAAGGAGACACAACTGATCAAACAAATCGAATTAACCGCCTCAAAGGATGCTTTAATAGCTAATCTGCAATCTCAAATAAAATCAATAGTATACCAAATTGGTGAAAAAGATAAACAAATAAATAACCTGCAATCCCAGCTAAAAAATAATGACTTGAATATTAATGAAGTGTCAAAGCTTAAGTCTGTGATCAAGGACAAAGACGTTGAAATCGCGAATATAGCGAGCCTAAAGGAAACTATCAAGCAAAAGGAGTTTCAATTGAACCAACTAATCGAGTTTACCGCCTCATATAAGAGTAATATTGCCTCAAAGGAAGCTTTAATAGCTAATCTGCGATCTCAGGTCAAATCAAAAGAATCTCAAATTGGTGAAAAAGATAAACAAATAAATAACCTGCAATCCCAGCAAAAAGATTATGAATTGAACGTTGCTAAAACCAACCAACTTGAGTCGAGTCTCGCAAAGTGCAAAGAGATGTCTATACCTTCCAGCTGTCTAGGTAAATCAACCGATATCTATACGATCAAAGTGCCCGATATAGAGCCATTCTCTGTGCCCTGCGACTCAAAGTTTGGCGATGGGGGGTGGACCGTTTTCCAACGTCGAATGGACGGCAGTGTGGATTTTAATAGACCATGGGAGGAGTATAAAGCAGGATTTGGGGATTTTCGTGGCGATTTTTATTTGGGACTTAAGAAATTACACCTGCTAACGAAATCTCAGCCTTACGAACTTTATATACACCTGGAAAACGATCAAAATGAAACTCGTTATGCGAAGTACAGTCATTTTGTTATTGGAAACGAGGAAGAGGCCTATGAGATAAAAATGCTTGGAGATTATTCTGGAGATGCTGGGGATGCGCTGGTAAAACATTTAAACATGAAATTTACTACAAAAGATAGGGACAATGATGAATTTGAAAGTGGTAACTGTGCGAAAGATTTGGAGTCTGGATGGTGGTTTAATGACTGCTCTTGGTGGTAAATTAAAAGAATCAAACATTTTGCAAGCATTATATTTATTAACCTTTTCAGTAATCTAAATGGACAATTAACATCCAATGACGTTGGTTTATCTGCGAAGAGTATAACTTTGGGTCACTGGCATGATCAGCAACTGAAATTTACGCAAATGATGATCAGGCCAAAGTCTTTTTAAGGTATAATTAATTTGATAAACATTTTGTACTTTTCTTAAATTTTCAAATGCATAAATTCAATAAACGGTACTTGAATTGACGACTCTTTTCAAAAAGTATTTTTGCAAAGTAGGTATCTCCTAGTCGGGACAAATGTTTTGGCTCTGGTACAGAGAAGGTGAAACTGAATGCTGCTGCATCAGCATTAATTTGGTTGAAATGGAAACGTGATGCACTAGACTTTTTTATGTTTTATTTTTATTATATACATATATATATATTTTTTTCAAGTCTATTCTCAGCTCAACTTCAACTCAACATCAACTTAAATATTGTTTGCTTTGTTCATACTTGCAGGTCACGTGGGCGGCTGTGGAATAACGGAGGAGGTCTCACAATGGATGGAGAATATACAAAATTCAGCGGTTGAGGAGCTGCCGGTGCCCATGTCCAAGGATGTCCAAAAGCCGCACCGGAAACAGCAGCACAAAAAGGCTGCTGGTCCCCAGCAACAACAACAACAACAGCAGCAGCAACAACAACATCCACCGAAGAAATACGTCAGCGGCGATGATGATTTCAAATTTCCACATCAGAAATATACAAAGGAGGCAAACTTTGCCGATGCTGGGACCTTCTATGATCCGGAGACCGGTCGACGATTGGGCACAGCGGCCAATGTCGCCGAATGGCATCAACTGGTGCATGAGCGCGTACGACGCGCCACTGGTGGCAACAACAACAACAACAGTGGCTCCTCAGCCAGCGGTTCGAGCAGCTCAGCAGGCACCGGACGTGGCCGTGAGGATAACAAAAATACCTGCTCGCTGTATATACAAACAGATCCATTGATTTGGCGCCACATACGCGAGGGTATTGCCGATGTAAGTCTGACTATAAAATGAGGAGGGCACCGGGAAATTGGTCGCTGCCAGCTGGAGGCTGGGCCTCCAAATTAAAAGCGTGCCAGCAATGGGGGCGGGAAAGGAAATTTTGTCTCGAAAAAAACACACACACACACAAAAAACAAAAAACCATGAATTTTGCAATTTTTTACGAGCGAACGCTTCGCTTTTGGGTCTGCGCATAAAACAAAAGGCCGTGCCCTGGCGCACGAAAAAACAAAAAAAAAAAATACAAAAAATAAAAAAAAACAACACATTCACTGGCAGCAATTGGAAGTTTGGAGTACGAGTGCGAGGTGTACGCCATTTTTTGTTTTACGGCTATGCAAAGAAATTGACTGATGCGCTACGTTAAGTGAAAATTGTTCTTTAGTTGGCTGAAAGTTAGGTTAGATTGCGAAAAGTTTGGTTAAGTTGCAAGTTAAGCAAAAGTTAGTTCGTTGGCATGCTTTAAGAATCTTAATGGAAAATGCGCTACACAGATTTATAAAAGCTTTTATTTAATTTTAATACGATATTTTCGAAGAGAATTGAAAGTTAGATGGGGCTAAATACATTAAAAAAAAAAACACCAATCGGCTTTTTACCCATCTCTTTCAAATTTGAGTAAATCACACTTTAATTACTCAGGAAAAATGTAGTGTCAAAATAATGAATTGAAGCAGTTTCTCCTTTTCTGTCAGGCGAAACTTATTCATCAGGCCTAAAACTTTCTTTAATCTCGAGCGATACGTTTTCAATCTAAGCCATGCAAAACTTTTGATTTTGCATCTGGAAGATAATAAGCCACAAGAAGGCGATATGAATAGAATTTCTCCAGTAATTTTAATTTATTATTATATATTATTAACGTTTTCATAGAAATCACAACTTAATTTTCTATAGTAACTAAATCAGGAAATGAGAAAAAAAGTTTAACAGTTTCTATAGATTTTAGATCTTAACGAGCTATCATCTATAGTAAATAATAATGGTGCTATAGATATATATTGATAAAGGACAAATCCTTTTGATCTCTTATTTCAACCACTTTACCTTTAACTTAATTAATTTTAATGCGATTATTGTGCGAGTTAACAATAATCTCAAGCGTTTCGCACACATCAAATCATTTAGAGCATAATTCAAGCACCTCTCAATCATTACCTACCCCTGCAGCAGCCCCAATTTTCCAAATAGGTCGTTCAATCACGGCTTTTATATTTTTGCAGTAAACTTGTTTTTATACCTTACAAAAATTTGCTTGAGTGTGTTGCCTGCTTTGCGGCGTCTTCAAAGCAATCAACCAATCAGCTGACCTGCTTCGGGTTCTACAGCGCATGCAATCAACCGTTGAAGCCCGTCTGCCTGTCTCCTCTCTTCGCTCGCCTTATCTCTCTTTATCCTTTTTTTTTCTCTCTCAATTTCTCTTTCCCTATGTTTTCCCGTTTGCAAGCAATTCTTTTGCCGCACTTTATGTTTACGTTCATTTTTTCGCATTGTACGCGACGTTGTCGACGTCAACATCCTCATCAGGGTCGTCCTGCATCAAACGCCCGCCCCCCACCCCCTTGCGATATCCCCAGCCCCATTCTCTCTTCTCTGTTTTGTCTGTTTATTTGCAATGAGTTTTGCATAATTCGCGCATTTGTTTCGTTCGTCGCTGCGTTCGTGACGCGTTTTTCAATACCGTATAGAAAATGTGAAAGGGGTATATTGATTTTTTCCATTTTAATCAGTATTTTAATCTAAAATTTTTTTGATTTATCATAGTTAATTACCAGAGCAACATAAATAAGTAAGTTGTAGATGTTTTAGTTACATTGCAGATTACATTTTGTATTCCTTTATTTTTATTAAAATTTCCGGTATTAATTTCTTCTTATTTATATTTTGTTGTTGTTTTTCAGGTTAGGAATTAGAAATTGCTTCCGTTTTGATTTTATTGTTTATTAAATCCTGTAACGTTTTTTACAGGGTATTTGTTGGCCCATTGCCATCAATGTCGTGGCTTATTCCCTCTTTATTTTTTGTGGCTAAGCCTGGCGGCGTTTTGATTTTGGAACCAAAAACTGCCGTTAGCGGTGCGATGATAGACCCGCCCCACCCATCCTCCCTGCAAAGCCTCACCCTTACCCCACGCAATCCTGCAAAGCCACCCGCTCAACGCGCGCGTATAAAAATGAATAAACTTCTGAAAAATATTCGACGGGTTTTTAGCTGAATTTGCATTTTTATACAAATATATTTGAAGAGTGCTTGTTGTGTACGTGTGAATGTATGTGTGTGTGTGAGGGGTTTGGGGAGCAATCTTGGTGTGGGGTTGGAAGGTCGTTTGTTTGTCTGGCCGCTTTGTTTGCCACACCCAAACTGCGGCTGCTTGTTTGCTAGAAATGTCAAGCGCAGCGGCATTGCGGTTGAGATTTTTATTACGCACAGCGCCTAAAAGTCGTTTTTGTATATATATGTATATGTATATATATATATATATATATATATATATAATTTTTATATTTTTTTTGGTTAATTAATTTTCCAATTTTCACTCTGTTCGCTTTGCTTGCAGCACGATCGCGGTCGCAAGTACGAGGTGGATGTGAAAACCCGTGAGGAAATCACATCGCTGATTGCACATCATGTGACGGCCGTTAATTACATTTACCGCAACACAAAGTTCGACGGACGCACCGAGCATCGCAACATACGCTTTGAGGTAAGTGCAACAGCAGCAGCAGTAGCGACAGCGACAGCGACAGCAGCGCCCCCTGTGGTTGGCAATTGCCAACAGCGTTGGTCCAACAATGGGTTTGAGAACAAAGAGTCGCGGCGTCCCTGGAACTCGGGACCTCGTCAGGGTTGTTAAGAGAAACGTTTAAACGGAGACAGCCCCAATAATTATGCGTGAAACGACGAGTCGCTGGCGAGATGAATTGAGTCCAGTTGAGCCGGGTTAAGTTGGGTATTTTATCCAACCTTAAAGCAAAGTTATCGGTTAAAAAGTGCTAGAATTAAAACTTATTGGACTTTTTTTTATTTTTATTATTTTCTTTATTAATTTGTTAACTTAATATGAAGTGTTCTTAAGGAAATCAAATGAAATTGGAACAGCTTACAATTTAAATTTATAAATGTAAAAAAAGAAAATTTAGTTTTTTTTGCCAAGTTGCATTCAAACTTTGGCTTAAATCAAATTTTTGGTTTTATTTTTGTTCTCTTCTTAATCATGCGCTGCTATTTGCTTGAAAAAAAAACTTCAACATTATTTTACAATATATTTTTTTAAACTTTTTTAAAGTAATTATAATGATTAGAGTTACGAAATATATAAATTTTCTTAAATACAATGAGAATCTAAAATGAAATGCTATTTAAATAAAATATATATTAGAATAATATTATTAAATTCTGTTTTGGTATTCGCCTCTAAATCCTTGCATGATTTTTCTACTTCAGGTTCAACGCATTAAAATCGATGACGATTCGGCCTGTCGAAATTCGTACAATGGTCCTCACAATGCTTTTTGCAATGAGCACATGGATGTCTCAAACTTTTTGAATCTCCACTCACTAGAGGATCACTCAGACTTTTGTCTAGCTTATGTATTTACCTACAGGTGAGTGAAATGCAACAATGATAATTGTATATTGTGTTCAATTGAATATTCTCACCTGTCGCTTGCAGAGATTTCACGGGCGGCACTTTGGGCTTGGCCTGGGTGGCCAGTGCCTCGGGCGCTTCTGGCGGCATTTGCGAGAAGTACAAGACATACACGGAGACGGTGGGTGGCCAGTACCAGAGCACCAAGCGCTCTCTGAACACGGGCATCATCACATTCGTCAACTACAACAGTCGCGTGCCGCCGAAAGTATCGCAACTGACACTGGCCCATGAGATTGGTCATAATTTTGGATCACCGGTAAGTAAAAAAAATATATAATTTACCCCACATCTCAATTTATTTATATTTTTAAATTCTTTAATTTAATAATTATAATTTATCAATATTTAATAGGCACATTTATATACTTTTTATAACAAGAATCTAAAAGAATTTGTATGTTCCATTCCAACGTTTCATCCAATTTTGAATTTCGTGTTAAGTCACATAAGTAAAATCTGTTTATTACCATTTGTCATCATATTTATATAATGTTTAATGTAAATTTCGGTGTTCCATTCCATCGTTCCTTGTAGTAATGTTATATATTCGTGCCCGTTTTACAGCATGACTATCCGCAAGAATGCCGCCCTGGTGGTCTCAATGGCAACTTCATTATGTTCGCCAGCGCCACGTCCGGTGATCGTCCAAACAATTCCAAATTTTCACCGTGTTCCATACGGAACATATCCAATGTACTCGACGTACTCGTTGGGAATACGAAACGCGACTGCTTCAAGGCGTCGGAGGGCGCCTTCTGCGGAAACAAAATTGTCGAGTCGGGCGAGGAATGCGACTGTGGCTTCAACGAGGAGGAGTGCAAGGATAAATGCTGCTATCCGCGTCTGATCAGCGAATACGATCAGTCGCTGAACTCGAGTGCCAAGGGCTGCAAGCGTCGCGCCAAGACGCAATGTTCGCCCTCGCAGGGACCCTGCTGTCTGGCCAATTCGTGCGCGTTTGTGCCCACGCACTACCATCAGAAGTGCAAGGAGGAGACGGAGTGCAGCTGGTCGAGCACCTGCAATGGGACCACGGCCGAGTGTCCGGAGCCGCGGCATCGCGACGACAAGACCATGTGCAATAACGGCACCGCCCTCTGCATACGCGGCGAGTGCAGTGGCTCGCCCTGTCTGCTGTGGAACATGACCAAATGCTTCCTCACATCGACAACGCTGCCCCATGTGGACAAGCGCAAGCTGTGCGAACTGGCCTGCCAGGATGGCAACGATACGAGCACCTGTCGCAGCACCAGCGAATTTGCCGCCGAATACAATATACAGCCGGGCGGCATTAGTCTGCAGCCGGGCTCACCCTGTGACAACTTCCAGGGCTACTGCGATGTGTTCCTCAAGTGTCGCGCCGTCGATGCCGATGGACCTTTGGTCCGCCTCAAGAATCTGCTGCTCAATCGCGAAACACTGCAAACCGTTGCCGAGTGGATCACCGGCAATTGGTATCTGGTGGTGCTCATCGGCGTCGCCTTCATTTTAGTCCTGGGCGCGTTCATCAAATGCTGTGCCGTTCACACGCCCAGCTCCAATCCGAAGAAGCGTCGCGCCAGACGCATCAGCGAAACGCTCCGTGCGCCCATGAACACACTGCGCAGAATGGTAAGGAACACAGTGAACACAGCATATTGGTTTTGTTCAATCCGTCCGTCTGTCCATGTAAAAACAGCTGTTTCCGAAGTTCTATAACTTTGACAAAACTAATCCGATTTTTATTTTTTTCATTTAAGAAACATGCATTTTGGAAAAAAAATTTTTTAGTTTTTTGGTAAAAATACCTCATGTTTGGGATCAATAGCTCCCATGTTTCAAACTCCCATAACTTTGTCAAAAATGAACCGATTTTCTGTATTCAAAATATATCCATTATAAAAATGGTGCTCGGGTGCTCCCGACTAGAGCAATTTCAATTGGTTGTGAATACAGGTTTGACGGTACAGTTAAAGATTATAGATTTCTAGAAGATTTAGACTAAGACCTTGATGTGATCTGTATTTGTTATCATTAAACACACTCTCTCCCCCTGAATACAGCAGCGTCATCCGCATCAGCGCGGCGCCGGACCGCGCAGCATTCCGCCGCCGGCGCATGAGGCCCAGCACTATCCGCGAGGCGGGGCCGGTGGACGCAACGGTGGAGCGGGCCGTGGAGCGCATCATCACAACGGGCATCCGCACGAATGGGATCGGCAGCAGGGCGGGCATTCGATAGTGCCGCTGCCCACCGGCGGCGGTCACGCCAGTCGCAGCTCGGCGGCGAATCAGGCGCGTCGCAGCGATGGACGCGGCGCGAGGCCGAGCAGCAGCGGACGGCCGCAGGTTGCCGCCGCCGCTCGTTCTGGGTATGGAGCCGAGCTGGGTGCCGGTGGTGCTGGTGGTGGTGTGATTGGTGGTGGTGTGCAGGCGGCCATCAGCAGTGGCGGCGTTGTGGCGCGTGCGCAGCTGCCGCTGCCGTTGCCGCCGGCCAATGCACAACAGCAGCAGCAGCAACAACAACAACAACAAGCAGCAGCAGCAGCAGCAGTTCTCTCGCCGCAGCAACCACAATCACAAGCGTTTTATGCGCCGAAAGGTGCGTGTTCCGCCAATTTCACATTTCCATAGAGTTTGTTCAGTAGTTTCAGCGCGAGCTGCTGTTTCAATTCCCATATTATTCCAAACACACAATTTAATTTGAATTTTGTCCTCTATTTTCTTTTCGTTTTTCGTCTTTGTTTTTTGCTGCTCCCTCAAAAACAAAAACAAATGAAAATTCAGAATTACCACCGCGCAACAAATCCCGCTCGTCGCGTATTAACAACAACACTACCAACAACACCACAGCCACGCCCTCAATGGGCGCTAGTAGTAGTAAAAACGCCAAAAGTGCCAAAGCCAAAGACACAAACCAACAACAACATCAACAACAACAGCAACAACAACAACAGAACAAACACAACAACAGCAATCGCAGTCGCAGCAGCAGCAAAGACAAAAAGGGCGCCAAAACGCGTCGCAATATTGTCTACTAAAACTGGAATGCACGGAATTGGAACGCTTTACAACTGCCATACTCGAAATACAAACAAAATAAACGAATGAAAATACCCAAAACATATAACCCAAGCCCACGCAATCGCGTGCCTTTTCCAACGTTCCAAATCAAAATCAGAATTCGATCAGAAATTGGTATGATATATTTTCTTTAATGGAGCGTTCTTTTTATATTCTGTTTGTTTTTTTTATTGGTTTTCCCGTCCGTTTCTACTAACACACGTTTATTTTTCCTAATTTGTAGTTTTTATTTTTTCGCATGTTTCGATTTTGTTTAAAGGTTTTTTATGGAATTGGATTTGTTTGCGATTTTTTGTTTGTTGTATATTCCTTTCTGTGGCCCCTTTTATTTGATTGTTTACCCTGCATATTGTTGTTGTTTTTGTTATTGCATGCGCACTAAATATATGTTTAATTATTTATATAATTTATAAACGAATAACAAATAAAATTATAATCAAAGCAATAAGTTAAGTTTTAAAATAAATATTTCAATATATTTTAAACTAACAAATTGAAATCGAGATAAACCAAATAAAATGCAATATTTATTTAGCAATATTTAAATTTTCAATATTCATTTTGCACTATAAAATAAAAAAAAATATTGCATTTAAGTATGCCATTTATTGCACATCAATTTCAATTTTAAAGGTTTACAATAACTAAAAATAAAAAGTAAAGTTTTAAAACTTTGCTTATGAAAAAGCCAAAAAAAAAACATAATTTTATATTGAAAAACAAGTTTAAAAGTTTCAGAATTTTTGATACGTTTTTAAAGGCATTTCATTTGCATAGTTATTAAAACAAAAGCACTACTAAAACCACTACTAAATAAAGTTTGATTGCGTATGCTAGTGTGTGTGTGTGTGTGTGTAAGTGTATTTGTGGATTTTAATATAAATCGATAAGCTGCACATGGCCTAATTCAACTAGCCCACCCTGGGTGGGGCCACTTGAGCTGGCGCCATAGCAACCGAGTCAAGAAACTAATTCAACTTTTGATGTGTTTTTTTTTTCGCCCTCCCACCACCCCACCACTGTGGTCTGGTATAGGCGTCGCGCCCCCGCCCCCGCTACAAGTAAGCTATAGTCGGCCGACATCGCTGCATGAGCAACAGCCGCAACAACAACAGCCACCACTGGAGGAGCTGCAGCAGCAGGAGCCAGACCAACAACAACAACAACAGCATGCTTATGCCGACGCCTATGCGGCTTTGGGGCGTGGCCACTATGAGTCGACGACGCGGGCGCCCAACAACAGCAAAGTTTGACAGCCAAAAATGATGTCGGAGCGCCATAAAAAACCGAAAGCAAAGCGACAAAAGCAACATCAACAAGAACAACAGCAACAACAGCTAGCACAGCCACAACAACAACAAGAACAAAAATCAAATGAACTCAAATTAAATGTAAATGTAATTTTTATGCTAATTATTTTTATTTAAACCAAGCATGGAAAAAAACAAAAAAGGATACAAAAAATAGAGAGCGAAAGCGAGAACAAAAAAATTTCATAAGTACCAACAAACAAAAATTAAAAAAAAAAACTGAACGATATTTTTGATTAAATTAATTGAAATGAAAATGCAAATCATTATTATTATAAATAATTAAAAAGGCAGATTGCATAATATATATAGTCAATAAACAGAAAAAACCATATATATATATACATACACACATTATATATATAATGATTGTGCGTACTTATTTACAAAGCAGCAACAACATGAATAAAAATACAAAAAAAAAATTACATATGAAAATGTACGCAAAAACAAAAAGTAAATAAAAGTTTAAAAACCTTAAATGTCGAACATTTAAAATACAGCAAGGCAAGAAGAATTAATTACAGTTTCCAATGCGCAAACATATGGTTTTGTACAAAGAAGCAAGAACAACAAATACTGCAAATTAATAAAGCGGCTGGCAAAGCATTTAAATTGTATTTATTTGTAAAAAAAAGGCCGAAACTTTAAATAAAGCCGTCGAAATTGCATTTGTAAGCTAAAAAAAAGCAAAAAACAAAAAAATCATTGCATGCAAATTTTTATTTATAATTCTTAAAAATATTTTTTGCCAAAGTCTTTTGCATAAAAAAAAGTTCAAGTGCTGCTATATTCAATTTAAATTCTTAAAACAAAATAAACAAGCATCGAATAAAGCAAGCACTAATAATTCAATAGTAATCTCAATTCTTTAGTTTCCATAGACACACACATAATTAAATACACATAGTATATGTAATTTATAATTATAGTATTGATTTTCTATTATCATTTTGTATTAGGTTTAAAGCTTTATTTTTAATGTTTAATGAGCTGTATTTCTGTAGCCAGCAACTGATTATGTTAAATGTTACTCATTTCGTATATGGCGTGTATATCCTCCATTAATTTTAAGTAAACAATTAACCATACACTGTATTGTATTTGTTGTATTTGTATTATAAGAATTTCTAGTTTATGTTTTTTGTTTTTGTTTGTATGTACTTTTCGCTTTGGCATGCCGAAAATTTAAAAGTAAAATTCAAAAAGTCTCAAAAAGTCTTAAAGAAAAACTACGAATCATCACTTTGAAGGTGCATCATTGGATTGCATGGTGCAAAGCTTTAAAAACTATTTTACAGATATTTATAGAACCAATTTTTTCAAAATATTTAAATTACAGTTTCAATTTGCATTTCAAGACTTGAAATAATATTGCAAGTATCTAACGTCTGTTAAATTTTCTATAAAGTATTTTACTTTTGTATGGCAACAATTTTTATTTAGACATTCAAAATTAGTATTATTTTTGCAATTAATTTTTAAAACAATTTCATCTAATTTCTGATTTAAAATATGTAACATTTTACATTCTTGCTAAACTAAAAGACACAACCAATCTTGTAAATAGAAAAATCTCTAAGAAATATATATATATATATAGAAGGAAACAACCATTAATTAAGTAAAATGAAGATAAAAGTTTATTTGCATATACACAAAAACAAACAAACATTAGTTTAACAGTAATTACTTAAATTGATATATAAAATATGTATTAAATTTAAATTGAACAACAAATAAAAACTATGCTATTAGTTTATCGCAGGACAAAAACAAGCAGACGAAATGCAAAAACAAAAAACATTTAACTATTAATTTAATTATATAATATAATGAATAAATTAATTGAATTTAAGGCTAAAAACACTGCTACAAAAACAACAAAAAAAGAAAACTTAAGAAATGATAATAAAAACAAGAACAAAACTACTATTTTATAAAATACAAAAATATGTTTGATGTATTTTATTAACGAAATCTCAGCCTCACGAACTTTATATATACATGGAAGACATTAAAAATGAAACCCGCTATGCGAAGTACAGTTATTTTGTTATTGGAAACGAGGAAAAAGCCTATGAGATAAAAAAACTTGGAGATTATTCTGGAGATGATGGGGATGCAATGAAATATCATTTAAACATGAAGTTTAGTACAAAAGATAGGGACAATGCTGTAGTTGATGAGGATAACTGTGCGACAGGTTACGAGTCTGGATGGTGGTTTATTAACTGCTATTGGTCGTAAATTAAAAAATTAAACATTTTGCAAACATTATATTTATCAACCTTTTCAGTAATCTAAATTTACGATATACATCCAATGACGTTGGTTCATCTGGGAAGTATTTAATGTTGGGTCACTGGCATGATCAGCAACTGAAATTTACGCAAATGATGATCAGGCCAAAGTCTTTTTAAGGTATAATTGATTTGATACACATTTTGTACTTTTCTTAAATTTTCAAATAAATTCAATATTTTTGGCTCTGGTACAGAGAAGGTGAAACTGAATGTTGCTGCTGCTTTTGATGCTGCATCAGCATTAATTTGCTTAAAATGGAAACTTGCTGCAATACACTTTATTATGTTTTATTTTTATTACGTGTATATATTTTTCAAGTCTATTCTCAGCTCAACCTCAACTCAACATCAACTTAAATATGTCCATGTCCAAGGATGTCCAAAATCCGCATCGGAAACAGCAGCACAAAAATGCTGCTGGTCCTCAGCAACAACAACAACATCCCGTTCGTTAATTTTCGTTTTATTTTTTTTATTATTATTCGCGTTTGTGTTAGCAAACATTTAAGGCACTTTACAACATTAAATATTAATATACAAAATACTTAAAAATTAGTAATCAAAAAAACACATTTTTGGTTAATTGGAGAAAAACACACAGTTGGACGAGACGAACGTAGAGCATCCTGTGAGTCGTTCTAGGCGCGCACTCGAGAGGCCTTCTTGCTCTTGTCGGCCTTGGGCGGCGTTGGACCGCTGCGTCCGGCCTGCATGTGGCGATTGTATATGCTATCGGGCATTGAAGAGAGTATATAATTAGTTATATATGTATATGTATATATTTAATTATTTATGAGTCAAGGCGAACTCACATTTTGTAGGTTTCAGTTTTGAGATACTCAATCACATGACTGATGCCCAGCAGATATTGTTCGGCAATGGGATTCACCCAGGGATTCTCCTCCATTTTCATCACCGACTTGTTGCTCAGCAAATCGAGCTGTGCAACCTCCGGGGGCAGCACCTGCAGCCGGTTGTTCTGTATGTGCAGCTCACGTAGACGGGCCAAATCGCCGATCTCGCGTGGCAGCTCCAGCAGATCGTTGTCGCGCAGTCCGAGAATCTGCAGATTCTTCAGCTGGCCCACCTCCTTGGGTATGTACTCGAAATCGTTGTCGCCCAAATAGAGGGCGCGCAGCGTTTCCATGCCAAAGAAATTGCCCGGCAGGACCTGTTCGCTCAGATTGTTGTACGACAGGTCGAGCACCTCCAAAACGGGAAAGGCGCCAAAGCCGCGCGGCAAATTGTCCAGTTTGTTGATCGAAACGTTCAGAATGCGCAGCTTGGGCATCGAGGAGAGCGAAACTGGCAGTTCGGTCAGCTGGTTGTTGGCCAGGTTCAAAATCTCCAGATTCAGCAAATTGGCAATGCCGGGGCTAATAATGCTGATCTTATTGTGCGACAGCGTCAGGCGAGTGATGTTGGCCATGTTGACTGCAAGTCAAATAATTCATAAATATTATATACATTTACATTTTTTAATTTTGGTTGATAATTTTGTCTATAGTCTTTTTTGCAGCAAATTTTCTACTGGCCGCAAAGCAAAATATACAACAGCTGATTGGTCGCTTATCGCGCAACAGGCGTATGTGTGAGCGAGATAACAACAGTGCGTTCTGTTACTATTTATAAGTGAAATTAAACAAATATTAGGCGTTACTGCTGGAATTGAAATGACAACAACCTGGTAAGGTACTTATATAGTTAATTAAAAACAACCTGCACAATATATAAACAGCGCAAAGATATTAAAAGACACTGCGAGCAGATTTTTATTGATTTCGCCTGGCATATTTTGTTTTTAGACTGTGGCGTCATCCAACAGAGTTCTGTTAACTGCCCGAAGATGGCGTCAGCACTGCACATGTTGCTAAATTCTTTTTTTTGCACTTTAAATGCAGCATTTTACACAAATACGCGAGATATACGGAAGGCAGCGTACTTACATAGTCCGGGCAGCTCCTCAAAGGAGACAATGCCCTTGTCGACCAGGTCCAATTCACGGTTTTGCGTCTCGCGCGCCTCGTCCAAAACCTTCTTCGCCTTCGACATCTTTGCGTTAACAGGCAGACATTGATTCATTGTTTTTGCTGTTTTCTTCACACTGTTAACGTAAAATGCTGTTATGCGTGCGGCGTTGCCACTTGCTAGCGGAATTCTGTTGTGTGTCTGTAAATGCTAAGCAGAGTTTTGCACCTTTCAGCGCGCACAATGCTTCTTAAACTGTAATCCAGTTTTTATTTATATAAAATGTATTATTTATGAACTGCACTTTAATAAAGTGTGTTTGTTTATGCGTGTTTATTTCAAACACATTAATTAGGCTATTTGTGTTTTGTATTATGTGTTGTTGTTTTCTGCAACTAGTAGCAGGTCACAGCGCTGCTCAAACTGTTGCTGCAGCTGCCAATTTTTGCCAGCATCTGCATCTGTTTTTCATCGGGCAATTTTCACTTGTTTTCCAGCACTTTACACCGAATTTCACAATTTATTGGCGCACTGTGCCACACAAACAATGCACTTGACCTAATTTGGAGTCGAAAGAAACTATTTTTTGCACTTTCTACAATTCAAATAGAGTTGATTTGTTTTATTTTTAAATTTGGATTTTCTGTTTGGTTTTGTTGTGCACACGTTTTACACTGTTGCCGTCAAGTGAGCATTTGATGTGCTCTTTACAATCGCAGCATTTGGCTTATATATTCTATACTTTTTTTATTGCCTAAAGAAACAAAATCTCAACGAAAATAGAAAAAAGTCGTCTGTCCGCGTCGCGCGCTCGTCCAAAACTGCTGCGAAGATCAATTTACAGCGCGCATCGGCGATTCATCGATCGATTGATTGTTGTTGTTGTTGTGGGAGCTGGTTTTGCCTTTTTGGAATTTCGTGCAATAAAAAAAGCAAACACAAGTAAGAGTAATCTAGTTGTTGACAGCTCGACTAGAAGACGTCCTGTAGTTAGGACCTGGTAGGTATATTCATATAACTATATAATTTTATCACAAACAAAACAAAAGAAATTGTTGGCTACAAAATTTCAGTTGATTCAAATAATTGTGCCTTTCTATGCAATTTTCATGAATAAATTTTAATGTTGAGTGAGGCAGGAAAAAATTAAAAAAAAAAAATAAATAAGCGAGAGAGGGAGAGAGAGAGAGTAAGTGTGTGAGAAGAAAGAAAAACGAGTGAGCGAACGAGAGAGACAGAAACATTATTTTAAAGATAGCATGTAAGTGAAAAAGGGATAGCGTTGGGAGTTAGCGATAGATAAACAGAGAGAGAGAGAGAGTGGGACGACAAAAATAAAGAGATTATTTATTATTTTTATTCTTTTTTTTTATTTTTATTATATATGGTATACTTTCACTTTAATATACCCCTTTCCATTACTAGTTTTTAATGGGTATGGGGTATAATATAAAACGAAACAATAAACATTCCATTTCTTAAACTTGATATGAGCTGGCTTTTGACTTGGTTTCGTTTATTTTATTTAGGTTCTGTTGTTCCTATTTTTTAGCAGACGGCCGGAAACTCGTTTGACAGCATTTCAGTAAAGTGGCATTTTTCATTTGCGTTTGTTTTTGCTGTTTCTTTTGTTTTAAATTTGTAATACTTTTAATTTTTATATTATTATATTATAGTTTTACCTAAATATTTAAGTACGCATTGAATTTTATTTTTTTTTATTTTAGAATCCGCCTTCTTCAACTGTATTAAATTGAAAATATTGTTGCGAAATTATTAAAAATTATGAAAAATATAGCAGGGAGCATAAAGGGGTAAGTTATACTAAATAAATAAATTAATAAATTAAAAATATGAAATATATAAAAGTAGAGATGTGTTTAGAATAATATCGTATGAATCAGTAAATTTTGTATATTCTTTGTTATTTTATATTGTTTATACATATTTGCACTTAAAAGTATCTTGGTTTAGTATCGCAACAAGTTTTGCCGGTAGGACATTCGTCTGTTTCGATTTTGTAGGGACAACTCTCGGCGCAGTAGCCGAGTTTCGTGTTTATCAATGTGAGTGGACCGCACTCTGAATTGCATAATATGAGTATAAGAAATATTAAACAATCAAATTATATTTGAGTGCTATTCAACTTACCATGCGAGCCACAAATTATTTGAAATATAAAAAGGAAAATTCATGTACTTTGATCAAGTAGCTGTGCTTGAATTAAAATACCTTGCGACCTATTTACGCAAACTATTATATAGAATTAGCTTCTACAAAGCTTAACAAACAATATTAAATACAGTTATGCTTGCATAAGCCATGAGTATTTTAAATATATTTATAAATAAACGAATTTCGAGGAGTCGAAAATCGAATGCTCAAATTAAATTTAAAATTTTTTACAAGGAAAAAATCAAATTCGTTTTTCGAGCGATAGTTCCTCTGAATATATAAAAACAACGGAAACAACAAATCAATAATATTTTGTTGTTAACGATATATATCGCTTAAAAAAAATTTTAAGTGAACTAGGACTTCAATTAAAAAGTAAAGCACTTGCGAACTGTTCTCTATGATTAAATATTTAATAACTGCTAAAATACTTTATGCAGCTAGCAGGCCTGTGAATTATGAGGAGGGTGCTGGCGGGGTGCGGGGGGGGGGGTCAGTTTCCGTTTAGACTGTTGGCTGAATTTTTAATTACTTTATTGTTGATGCGGTCATTGGGGCTTAGATTGTGCTAGCTGCATCTCTGATATGCATTGTTGGCCATTAAAAAGGGGTAAAAAGGGTATATTGGTCTTGTGATAATCGAATCTGACTTTTTCTTATATTTTATCTGTGATGTTTGTGACTGTGATTTAGTCCGTTTAGAAGTTATTCCAGTATTGATTTTGGCTATCAGGGTATCTCCTAGTCGGGCACTTCCGACTAGAGCACCCTTACTTGTTTTTTTCATATTAATTTTCATTTCGCCTGTCGAGTCTGCCAAAGCCAGTGAAAGTTTGTCTTTTGTGCCTTGTGTTGCATAATTTGCTTGCGCTCATCGGAGCAAGCCAACCGTGTGTGTGTGTGTATTTGTGTGTGTGCATGGCCATGTGCTGTGTGCAACATTTCCGCTATATAAAATATGCAAAACAACGCAAACTCTCGTTGGTCAGAAAAAAAAAAACGAAAAAAATTTCGCTTGGCCCGAAAAATTAATTTTGTTTTCGATGTGGCTGTTTCGAGCGCCAGATTTTTGACTGAATTTTTGGCTGCAAATGTTGTGGTAACACTGACAATAGCTTTTGTTTTAATTAACTTTTTTTTTTTTGTTACTGGCGTCCTATTTATTTTTTTGTAAAGTTTGCTCTAATTTTCAATTGCAAGGAATTGTTTAATAATACACACTTCCGACATTTTACAAATACTCTCTAGGGAATTATAAAATACAAGAGCTATACCAGGATGAATTATTGAGAAGCCTGATAAAGCACATTTTGTCCATTTAATTATTTGACAGATTTTACAATTTTATTGCCTTTTAATTTAAAATGAGGTTGAAAATAAATTTAAGAAAATAAGTTTAGAAAATAAATAATAAATTTTGTGTTACATTTTTTTTATTTAAATTTGCTTTTTTAAAAATATGAAATACATTTAAACCTGCACTTTTCATATGAAAGAGCTCAAATTTTGTTTGCGTGGCGAAGAAACATTTATGAAAATTTATTACCCATGTATTATTTATCTTATGCCCAACATGGGCTTAAGTATCTTTTAAGTTGGCCGATTTGTATGCTAATGTGTTCACACCTTCAATGTGTGTGTGTATGTGTGTGAAGTATAATTCATTTTGTATTGCGTCTGTGATTGGTATTACCATAAATTATTCAGTGTCGAAACGTTTTGCGGTCCCATTTTAAATGAGCTGTAAAATATGCAGGTTAATTTGGTAAAGCATTACGACTGCAACCATAAATTCGCATTAAATTGTACAATAATTTGCATCATTAACAAGGTCTGATATCGTGCTATCTATTTCATCTATGATAAGGGCCCAAAAATATATAAATAAACGAAAGCCCTTTTGAGTTTAGTTTGATTTATTTCTGCACTAATTTTTGGCCATTTGCCTGTTTTGGCCAGAATAGCTGACCACAGCAAAGGAGTTGGCCCCAAAAATGGGCTGATTGAATAACTCGAATGGCACTGAAATATAAATGACAGCTGGACCAGTGGGGCACATCCTTCAGTCTGCTTGATTCCTGGCCATTTTTCAGTGTGCTTTGTTAACATTGGCCAAAGAACCAGCACCAGGCTAAGCACTAATACCATCAGGAGGCAGGCACCAATCACCAGCTTTTCGGGTGGCTGTGGCTTGCCTCTTGCTCTGCTCTGCTCTCGCTTATCCTGGCTGCCTGCGTCCTATAGCTGGCCTGGCTCAGAGCCGTTTGATTTACTTCAAACAATTGGCAACATCATACATCAACGACTTTTCGCTTTCTTCCTGTCTTTTATTTTGATTTTCTTGTTGTTTCGCACAAATCTCTATGCAAAGCGCTCTGTTCACGGCTTTTGTTGTTGTCCCTCCTCAATTAAATTGCCTTCTTTTTGCTCTGCGATTCGTAAGCTTAAGGCTACTGCTTATGCAAGTGTTGTTTGTTGTACTGCATGTCTTGTTTGTGTGTATACAACATCATTATTAGCATACGTTAAGTTCTAAAATATTTATTTTTCGTTATTTGTTAGCTGAGAATTATTGCATATATTTAATTACTTAAACACCTTTATTAATATTAGCATATTAAAAAAAAAATTAAAAATTTTTATTTTATTTATTTTACATTATGCTTGCACATTGTTATTAATTAATTAATTTAAACGACATAATTATTTAATGATTTTTTTTAATCAACTCATCACCTTCCCATATCAGGAATATCCATCACACAATTTTTCTCATTGTTGATTTTTGGGGCCAATTTAAAATTAGTTATCAACACGAAAACTCGCGATAGAGGTAAAACTTTATTCTAGCAGTCAAAGTGCCTGCAGTTTCCACTCTTCTCTCCCCCTTGTTTTCGCACAGCAATTGCTCATATTTTTATGCATGCCAAACACAAGCCACGGACACAAATCGAAAATGCAAAAGAAAGAGATAAGAAAACGTCGAAAATGTAAATCTTAAAAATCCTTGTACTTGTGCACATTGATTGCTTGGCGGGGCCCCTCCTCTCCCTTGCCGTCCTCATCGATCGACGGACTTACATTTGCAATTCCTTTCGATTTTCCTACAGCCACTTTATCAATTTCGCCAATAAAATTCAAACAGTACGATTTTCTTTTATTTTTCACTGCTATTTTTTTTGTGTTTTCTTTATGTTTTTTTTTTCGTTTTTAAATGGTTTTTTGTTTCGGCTGCTGCTAGCATAAAAAATGCATCATTCATCTTGAAAAAAGCCCAAACTCAGATGGCTATTTGTTGGATTGGTTTGTTGTTTGACTGCTTCGACAAGTAGACCGACTGATGGATTTACCAGACGTGTTTTTTTAATATTTATTTTAATTTCTTACCCTAATTGGATTTCTTGCTTCAATTGGTTAAGAAATAAATAGGAGTATTTTAATTGAGAATACCCAACCTTTTCAAACATGTTTCGTGTGCTTATATTGTAAAATAAAATATGCATTTTGGAAAATAAAAGTTAAACTTCTTATTAGATAAGTATTCAGGTTTTATATTCACGTAGTTTTAGATTATAAAACGTTCTTGAAATCAGGTTTTATTTCTTGAAATTAGGTTTAATTTTCCAAGTAAGAAATTTTCCAAATTTATTTAATCTTGTTTTTTTCTCTAACTTAAGGTAAGTAAAATATTGAAAAATTATTTTTGATTAAGAAATTTTTCATTTTGGTGGTAACAATTCTATAAATATAATGTTTCATGCATTTTGGTAGCTTGTTCAAGTTGATTATTCGATCATTTGTGATTTGTATTGGATCGAATGTAATTATGAAGTGTGAACTTCTACTATGTGACATGTTGTTGCCTGTCAAATGTGCTTGTCAAATCAATGGACAAAGCGCCAAAAAGCAGGCAATGAAATAGTTGCTTACTCATGTTGTCATGTTCTGGGTGTAAGTTGTGCTCTGTGTGTGTGTGTGTGTGTGTGTGTGTGTGTGTGTGTGTGCGTGTCTGTCTGATGTGCATGCCAATTTGTAGTCATTGTCCCCATTCGTAAAAGTTGTTTTTTTGCCGACCGTCTCGTAGTCGTATCTTGTGCTATTTGACTGAACGGACGGGACAAATGGACGCGCATTGACCGACAGGTGGACGTGCTTTGTCTACCTCAATATTTTCAGTACTTTGATTTTGACGGCGCCTTTTTGTTTCGGCTCCTGCGACATTGGCCAGGTGCCAGACAAATGATAATTGGTATGAGTAAGAAGCAAGAGCGACAGCCAAAGTTGGAGCTGAGGCACAATCCATCGGTTTAATCATGAAGAAATGTTAGTGTCTGTGTCGTTTTTTCGCATGATTGCGCAAACACTGGATATGCTTGAGCAATCAGACGATGTGCTGACATTGAGTTGTTAGCAGTACTCATTTGCCATTCGATAGAAATGAAGTTCTGATTTTGGTTAAATATTCAACTTAACTTTAATATGTTATTGCATTTATTTAGGATGTAAAAATGGGATTTTCAGTAAAACTTTGTATAACTATTTACTTATAATATTATTTAAAATGCGAGTACCTGAACAATTGGTTAAGCTTTTGGCTAATTGTTTAAATATTAATTTATTCCAACTGAAACATTCCTACAAAGCTTTAATGTGCTTTCAAAGCAATATGCATTATTAGTATCCTGAGCTTTCAGTTTTTATTTTAGAGTTTTTGTTTAGAACCAAATAAAAATAATTTTTAGCTAATGTTAATGTTAATAAAAATAAAAATCTATAATAACTTTAATGCCTATGACAACAAAATGAGATAAGTTTTCGATTTCGGATCAGCCCGAGCAGCTCAACTGTCGCTGTCAACTTGTTCTGGTTTCTGAAGAGTCATGCAACAGTTAATGCTAAATAAATTACACACTAATGTGGGTGGCCTAAGGCGGTTAGTCCATCAAGCAAGCGGCACATTGATTGGGCCGCCTGTCGAAACTGTAGCCGGCAAAGTCTGCCAATCTCTGGTACACACTTTATTGAAGCCGATGCGGTGGCCAGGCGAACGCTCTAACGAGTTCTAAAACATTTCGCCCAGCTAAACGAAGTTAAACGCACTGAATAACAAGTAGTTTTTCCACACACACACACTCACACACACGCCAAATTTGTGGCACAGCAGGAGATGGAGTTAACTTGAGACGAAGCGAGACAGCGACTCCAACTGAATCCTAATGAGGCAGGTGCTCTGCGGTTGCATGCGGCGTATACGTAACGCTGATTTTGCCCCCACAGACTGGCGCATTGACACTGCGCCATTGGATGTCCAGACTGTAACGGTGACTGCGCCTGCGACTGTGACTGGGAGAGAGTATTCGGGACTGGGCCAACTAATGAGCAGTTAAATATTTGTTGACAGCCCAAATGGCTGAGTTAACGCTAATTAATCGCTTTGTAAGCTGCTAAACGTATTTTGCTGTGGTTTTTGCTTTTGTCTAGCTAATAATTTCATAATTGTCAACAAATTAATATAACATTTTATTTATTTACAATGTATGCATAATTATGATTTATGCATTTCTACCCACATACAAAATGGGAAAACAAAAAAGTGCATTCAAATCCGTTTGTATAACTTTGCCAACGGCCTTTCCACTAAGGCAGACTACCATTTATTTCAGTTTTTATTACAATGATTATTATTATTTGTTTTCTCTGTTTTTTTTCTGTTTTCATGCCATAATCCCCTTTGTGCGTTGACCGCTAACTCTCTTTGAAATTTAATTTTATTTACTTTAATTAAAATGGATTAGCTTTTGTAATTTGTGTGCACCAATTAAATTACATTATTTCACCTTTTTCGTTTGTTGTATTATTTACAAGCTAAAATTGTATGAAGCTAATTTTAGTATGTTGTTTAATTTGATTTGAAATTATACGTACAATTGGTATTGTTTATTATTTTTAACAGCTTTTAAACTTATGACTGAACTATTTGTGTAGTAATTTTTGTTATTAAAATATTATTTAGTTTTAATTTGATTAAATGAAAAACATGGTATGTATTTTAACAAAGCTATCGAATAGAAAATAACAAAATGAATAAAATATTTTTAAGAAGGTTGCATAACTTTTTTTCTTCACACCTATTATTATACAGTAAGACATTGAGTTATTTATATGACTTGACAGTGTAAATAATTGGTTATTCATGGTTAAATGTAGCTAATACTGTGAATGTTAGTATATAAATATAGCTTAGTTTTAATTTCAACTAATACCACTTAAATTGGGATACGAAAAAGTAATCATGTATTTAAATTATACTCTGCTGCTTTATACTTTTCTCTTCTTCATGATGTTTCCACTGTTTAATTGCAGGAAGGGAGATGGTAAGTTAAAATTAAATTATCTTCTATATAAATATTGATAAATTTATGTATTTGGAATTAGCATGCAGAGAAATAGAAAATGGTCGTTGCGTCAAGAAACACTTAAATTGTATCCAGTTTGAAAGATCAATCGATTGTGGGCCCAATGAAATGTGTTGTGCCTTTAACCAAAATCCGATCACTCAGATAAATAATAATAACCCATTATATGTACAGCCTGGTGTCGCTCCAGTCATTCCACTCGGTCAATTTGTTCCAGGCGGTCCAGTCGTTCCATTCGTTCCAGGTGGACCAGTCCTACCATACGGTCCAGTCGTTCCAGGTGGTCCAGTGCTTCCTTACGGTCCAGTCGTTCCACTCGCTCGAGTCGTTCCATATGCTTATTAATAAAATCATTTTTGTAAAACCTCAATAAATAAAATGATGACGTCTATAACCGAAAAACTACGTGATTTGCAGAGATTATGCAAATGTATTTTCCCATAAATATATAAAGAAATCTAAATAGATAGTTGTAAATATCATAAAAACAAAAAAAAAAGTTCAACTTATCTTTGTCAAACCGAAAACACAAAATAGGATTTATGCTGTAGCTTAAATTTACTGTTGCTTCTTTAGCATAAACTCAATTTTAGTGCACAATCTGCAAAATAAAAGCCACTCCACAGAGAGCAGATCAGAGGATTTTTACTTGGCTCCAGTCATAAGCCCGAGCCGAGTTGATGCCCACATGTAACACGTAACATGCTCAATTTAAAGTGTTCTGATTTGCCAGCAGAAATCACTTGTGTGTATGCGTGTGGGTGTGTGTGGGTGTGGCTGTGTGTGGCCAACACGTTTGGCTATGTTTGGTCTGCGAATAGATGAGGCAACAATGCACAAAGTTTTCCAACACTCTGTAGGAAAAGAAAAAATATTGTAGCATAATTTTCGGCGCTAACAATACAAGGGGTAGAAGGAGCGGCAGGTGAACGAGCAGGGTACAGACGGGCAGGCGAGCAGGACATGGCGGGGGGACAACAGGCGGACACATGGCATATATCAGCACATGCATTCATAAATCATATTCTGCAGCTGGAGAGTGCAGCCAGCCAGCCAAACAGGCAGCTCAGGAAGCGGCCAGCAGCAGCAGTGTCCTGTCTGCGTTTATATGTGTGTGTGTGTGTGCCTGGGTGTGTGCCGGGTGTGTGTTTAGCAGCACCAGTGCCGGCTATTTTAAGGATATTTATACTGACAGCGGATTTTTGATGGAAAAACTTTTGTAAATTGCTTTTAGCAGTTTAAAGTAGACCCAAAAAGCCGCAAAAAAAGAAAAAAAAACTAAAAGCAGAAAGAAAAAGGTTGGTTTGTCGAATATTGAATTCCCTTGCATACAATATTTCTATACCTAACGGTCTACTGAAAACTAGATTAAAAGACCGATAAACAGATAGATGGCCACAACTGTTTATGCTAATTTAAAATATAATTTCGTAGGCATCTTCTACGAGTTACACATTTCGTGACAAATGAATAATACTCTCAACAAGAGTATGCAGAAGCAGGATGCACTATGAAAGAAGCAAATAAAATTGTCGGGGCGCTGCTTTCATTTTATTTAAAGAACTTTAACGCAAGCGTACGTATACGTAATATTGGAGCATATAGTTTTGGAGGCCTGGCATCCTGGCACATCGCTCTTGTGTTTGCTTTGGCAGTGCACATTTACTAAATCGTCTTCGTATATTTTGTTCGTTAACGATGCCTGAGAATCTACTAAA
Organism: Drosophila nigromelanica; assembly: GCA_004149465.1. NCBI lineage: Eukaryota > Metazoa > Arthropoda > Insecta > Diptera > Drosophilidae > Drosophila > Drosophila nigromelanica. Next base: position 26,590 of record SCDS01000613.1, read on the forward strand.
GAATGGCCAGCATATTTATTTTGCTTTTCTTTGGCATTTTATCGCTTTGGCCGGGTTTCTATTTCTTGGCGCTGTTGTTTGCCTCATTGTTGCGTTCGTTGCATTGTCGTCCTTTGCATTGTGGCCACAAAATGTCATTTCGTATCTTGCTAAAGTCTTTAAGTCCATAAATTGCACAATATTGATAAAAAACCACTTAATTGGCATCTTATGGTCGGGGAAGAAGGAATATAACTTTTAAGCATTAAATTTAAACGATTAAATGCAATTACCAGAAAATGTAAATATTATTAGTATCAGCTTGCTGGATAGAGGCTAACATTGGTTAACTTCAATTAAAAAAAAAATCAATTCATATATGTCATTCACTTGCATTATTTACCAAATTGTTCGTCGCAACTATATTTATATAAGGATACTACTTGAAATAAATATTTGTTGGTTTATTAATATACTACTAGTTAAGTTTTAATTAAGCAAATAACAATTATTTTTAGTTATATACACTGTTTATTTAAAGTGAAATATAGTATATCTTTAAATTTAAAAACGGAAAATCTTTAAAATATTAAAAAATACGCACTTTAAATATGGCATATACGTCGCGTATATTTTATTTCGTTAAACTTTTACTTTCTTAACAAAATCGTATGCAACAAATGCTAATTTTGATGCCTTTTTGTACCTTTGTTTGATAATAACAATCATCGCCAAATATGCAAGCACAAAAAGAACAAGAGGAATGAAAATCATAAAACAAAGCCAACAAAAAAATCAAACAGTATAAATACAAATTTGCTCTGGTTTGGCAACAATTTGCAATTTATTTGAAAATTAAATTATTCGTTGTTTTTTTTTTATTGTTATCTCTGTGGTTAAATTCCAGTAATTTATTTTATACAAAATTGTTAATTTGTTGACAAATTGATAAATTGCCGAAGTATACGATTTTTTGTTAGCCAGCCACAACATGTATTGTAATTGATATTTTCCTTTCAAACACTTTGAAACGCATCAACAAGACGATTGAGGGTCAATTATTTAAAAGAGTTGTACAAAAATTTATTGATGATTTAAAATAATTCATTACTGTAGAGAAAATGTTGGCAACAAAATTTAAGTAATTTAAGTTTATCTTTAAATGTATTTCCACACAGTTGTTGATAATTGTTTATGATAGTTTTTTGTATGGTTACAAATTTCTGTTTAACAGGAAAGAAATTCCTTAAACATTATATGAACTTTAAAAGCTGAGCCTCTTTAGAAGGTGGGTTACAAAAAAATAAATAAATAAATAAAAAAAATGAAATGTAGCTTTTAAAAAATTGAAAAATTTTTGGGTTTCGCAAATTTTTTCCGGACGCGTTTATTGCAATTTTCGTACCACTGTGCGCAGAACAACAACAACTGAAAAAATGTGTGTGGCATGCAGCCGTTCAACGCTTTCACGTTTGTTGTGCAGCTGCTGGGCGAAAATGTTGCACAGCATGCATAAATAATAAACGACAAGCTCGCACACGCAAACACACGCACACAGAGGTATTATGCACATTTTGCTGTTTTGCAGGCGCGCCCAACTGAGGCGTGATGTGAGCGGTCCGCCAAGGGGCACCTGAGATGGGGAGAGGCCACAGGCTCTGGCAAGTTCTAAATTTATTTTATTAAGTCAAGCACATAGACAGCTCATGGGGGTAGGTGATGCCGCCTGCCATCCTGGGCGCTGCTGACTAACGGTATAAATAAAATAATTTACGGTAACTGCTGCCGCTCATCAGGCCAAACGAGGGGCCANNNNGGGGGCCAACGGGAGGACAGTGTTGACAAAACCTAGCGCTGGATCATCAGCGGCGGTGCCGACACCAAAATGCCGCTTACAAAAACTGTAGCATACTTTTTTGCACCACCTCTTTGTGAGCAGCTGCATACGAAATTAATGCACATATGCAACGCGCGTGTGGGTGGATGAGTTAAAATGCAGCATACTAAATATAGTTATAATTATGCGCACACATTTTTAATTAAGTTTTGCACTGGGCCACTGCACGTTTTGCCTCTGGTTTAGCTAAATATTATGCATACGCCCTGTTAAATTCCATTAATATGAGCAGCCCTCATAATTTTTTGTTATATTTTCTGTTTGTTTTTTTTGCTGACTGTCAAATTACATATGTTAAACATTTGCGCAATGTTTGCTCTAATTTATGCCGGCGTTTTTTCTATGCAATATTTTATATGTGCCTTAAGGCGTTATTTGTGAATTGGGTTGCACCGGTAAAATAAAACATTGTACCCAAAGATACATGCTGAATCTTATATATTTACTAATTACATTTTTATATGACTTTGTGATTGAAATTAATTGCATGCTTTTGTTAATATTTGATGTAAACACATACAAAGAGATGTTTTTTTAATAGATAGAATATTATAGCTTGTATAGAACTTAATTGCTGTGCTTCAATTTAATGTATGTAGCAAACCACTTCTGTATACAATTTTTTAAATTGCACTGATTTTTGTTCAAAAAATTGTATAATTAGTTTAAGAATCAAATTTAAAACAATAGAATTTCATATATATTTTATTTTTTTATTTTAAATTATAAAACTATATTTATAAATGCAGGCATGTTAAGTTTTGCTGAACACGTCAAAATGTTTTTCACTGTAAATCAGATCCTGCCAGCCCTTTAAATGCTGCCAAATATTTCATATAGTAAGCAACAAACTAAAAAACTTTCTAAACTGAAAAAAATCTTATTTTACTTGTAGTTTGCGGTTGCAGTTTATAAATGTTGATAAATATTTACAATTACCAATTTAAAAGTTTTCTCTTGTTGCAGAGCATACACTTTTCTCTCTTTTAACACGAAACTTTTTTTGTGGGATGAAAAATCCAGCTAGTAGCTAGCCTTTGCTGCTGCTTTTTATTGTTGCTGCCTTTTTATTTGTTATGGCCAGAAAGTTTTAAATATGATTTTATTTGTGCAGCAAGTTGCGGCTTTTTCTACATATTTGACCAGATTGCAGCTGATTTGCTCTGCGACAGCGAAAAACTTGCATAAAGAAAAACTAAAATTTGAAATAATGTAATGCAGTTTTATTTTTCGGTTTTTTCTTTTTTTATTCTTACTGCAAGTTTTTTGTCTGAATTCAGTTTGAGAGATTGCCATCCTTTAATGCTTGACAGTCGAAATATTAGAAACATTTCTCTTCTCTGCTTTAAGACGTGCGAGAATTTTGTTGTTAGTCCAATGAATTAAATAGCAAACTGCATAAACGTTTAAGCAGCCCTAAATCATGGCATGTCCTTTTGGCTGTTACCATTCTTTTATTATTATTTTTTTCGTAACATTTTCTGCTTAAATGCATTTGGCGCTGGCGTCTTCTCGCAGTCTCAAGTGGCCGCCTTTCCAGCTGGCTGCTGCTTGGCTGTCTGCCGTCCGACTATCCCTACTATCCCATTTTATAGCGTGTCTGGCTGGGCAAACTTTCACCGTTTACTTTGCTGCTGCTGCCACTCGCTATCTGCGTCCTTGGATGCATCCTGGCGGCGCTTTATTTGAATTATTGTAATGATTTACGCTGAAGTGGCGCCTGCAACATTTCGGGTACAGTTGTGCCCAGGACGCGGCTAGGTAATGAGCTGCTCTGCGCTCCTTTCAGCTGCCCTGAGCCGAGCCGTGGCTTGTGTGTCTGATGGTGCATTGTCTGGCACTTGGTCCTCGCATCTCGCTCCTTACACTTGGCCGCTTTCGGAGCGTGTCCCCGTTATGCTGATCACTTGTTTTGGCTCTGTCACGGCTTGGCTTGATGGCATCCAAGAAATTTCCGCGAGATTTTTAATGCAAATGCTGAGATTTTATGGCGATATCTTTATTTTAATAAAATTTGCAAATGCTTTAGATGCGGAAAAGAATATTAAAATATATTTAAATGGAATAGACATAAACAAAATGATTGAATAAAATAATTACTTACGTAAATAATAATAATGCGTATTGCTATTTATTTATATTTTTTTTATTTATTTGTCTACAGAATATATATTTATATTTTATTATTATTTATTTCAAAATCAGTATAAATTATAAATTATCACAAAGAAAAATAGTAAAATAATTTTTGTTTTTTATTTTCCCGAAATATTAAAAAATTTATAATCAAATTCAAAGTGGACTAAATGTAAAGCTGCTAAGTTAAAAATATTTCTAGGGTATATATGATATTTACGAAAATAACTTAAGTTTATTTGAAAGAGTTTAAGCGGCTTACATTTGAGTTTTAATAATTTTAAGTTTCTTAATAAATAAATAAATGTGGTCTATACTTAAACTCTTAGATTTCAAATATATTTGAAGTGCTTAAATGTCACATTTGCACTCATAATCCCATTTAGTTCTTGTTACCAAAGATAAATTTCAATTAACTCTTGGAACAAAAGATAATAAATACCCAAAAACCAAATACTTTGTCGTTGTTGCACTCACTGAAGAACAAAAGGGGGTATCAATAGTTTGGCTTGGAGTGGCCGCTCTTCTGGTCTGGTCAGAGCAAAGTGGTGCTTGATACGTCTTGAAGACACACTGTCTCTCTCTCTCACACATACACCCACACACACACACACTTCACATTGCCACATTCAGGTGGCAACATGCGTAACTTGAAGTCCTCGAGCAGCTGCACCTGCAGCCCAAAGTGATTTTATGTTTTATGAGAGCTGACATGTGGCAACAACAGTCACAGCCACAGCCAAGCACTTGCCACATGACACACACACTCACAAACACACACACGTACACGCAGTTGTGTAGCTCGTGTCAGTTTCATTGTTGACTGCCTCATCTGGTGTTGTGTGTGTGTGTTGTGCGGTTGCTGCTGCAACATGCTGTAAATTATTATAAACTCGAGTGGTTTTCAAGTGGCAACTCCGACTGTGGCGACAGTCTCTGCAGATCGACTGCAAATGAACTGAACTGAATGGATGAATAAATGAAATGAATGTCCTGACTATCTGCTTTTGTACAGCATTTTAACATTGTGCATTGTCCATAATAAGACATCCTTCAGGAAGCCCAATAAATTCTAATTCTAATTAAATGCTTATCGATTGATTTGCGCCGTTGTATGGTCATTTTCTATGTCATAATATATACAGATTTAAGCCCATAAAATTGTATCAATTTTCTCATTTAATTTGAAGTTGCATTCTACGTATTTATATACATTTGATTTAGTTGAAATCAGTTTATTTCATTGTTGTAAGGATTTATCTTTTTTTTTTAAAAAAATTGAATAATATTGTGCGATTCCAATTAATTTGTTGTTCTTTCGAGTTATTTAATAACAGATTGACATAAATTATTTTTTTTTAATTTTTGGTTTTGGATTTGGTCGTTGAGCCTGTTACACAAATTTGTACAAATGTATAAAACTACATTTTTATAACTCGCATAACTGTGCCAATAGTGAACTGATTTTTACGTTTTTATCACGATTTGTCCTCTAGATTGATTCGACATTTAAAATATATGCATTTTTGAAAATAATTTTTTTTGTTAAAATTTTAATTTTTTTTGTTAAAATTTTTGATGAAAGTATCATATACTCCCCCCTTACTTGTTTTGGAACATTTTTTTCCAAAATGTAGAAATGCAAGTTTATGTTTTTAATCGATTACGGGCATTATCATTAGTATAAAAAACAACATTTGGCCGGATTATGGGTTGGCCCTTTTTTTGGTAAAAAATCATGTCAAAATTGACAAAAATTTTGACATGTAAAGCTCTCGGATCCATAGCACCCATACTTCAAAGTCCCAGAACTCGTCCAAAATTAATCCGATTTTCACGTTTGATGGTATTTTAATCATGGTTTGGCCTCTAGAGAAATTCTGCATTTAAAATATTTTAATTTTTGAGAATAAAATTTTTTAAAATTTTTTTGTTTGTGAAAAAATCACCTACTCCGCCCTTACTCATTTTCGAAAAAAAATTAGAATTAGAATTGCAAGTTTATATTTTTAATCGTTTGCGAGTGTCATAAATAGTATAAAAAACAACATTATACCCGATTATGATGTGGTCCATTTTCCACTCGTAAGATGAGCTCAGAAAACGGCAACTGCATTTGGAATGTCGGCAACAGCTGTTTAAGTATTTACTGTAATACCCAATTCTATAGCCATACACCTCGAAATGTCGAAATCTGAGCTCTGGGGCAACGTTTGCGCTAATTTATGCGATGCTGCTGGCAATGGCAACTCACTTAATTTGCAGAGCCATTTTTCTTGCCCGGGCCAGCGAGAACACTCGGTGCCCGCGAAACCGTGCAGCACCCCCGCGCCTCCTCTCAGGATTTCACTGTGCCCTCGTGTGCCACGTCGCCGCCCCCCTCCCCCATTCCACGCGAGCAAAGTGACAAACAACTAAGCGAAAATCGCGTGCGTGACGCGTGGCGGGCGCATAAAGTTTGTGACACGTTTCCACAGTTGCAGTTGTTGTTGTTGTTGTTATTGTTGTTTTTTGTTTTTTGCTTCTTTTTTTTTGGGGACCAAAGGCAGAAAAAGTTGTGCACAGCACGTGGCTGGTGGGTGTTCGGGGGAGTGGGGGAAGGGCTGCTGATGGCGACACTTTAGAGCCGCGTTGCATACTTTTGGGGCGCGATGCAAGTCACGTTAATTTCGCCAGCGAACTGTGAAGCAAAACAAAAACAAAAGCAACAACAAGCTGCTCTTGTTCCTGCTGTTGTTGCGCAACTTTGGCCATTTCCAAAGGGCTTAAAGGTGGACTTACATTCAGCTTTTGACATCTTCCAGGCAAAGAGTTGCCCAACTTTATCTTATGCCACAGCAGAGATTATAGTTCTTCATGTATGTGTGCAAAATATGCGATATATTTTCAAGATGAATAGAGTCAGTGTTGTGTAATGAAGGAATTTTCTTGTCTTCTCTTTATAAACGCATAATTATATTTTGACTTATGAATTTAAATTATAATAAAGCTCTCAATCTAATATTTATAATATTTAACATTTTCCATTAAAGTCTTATATATTTATTGTACAAATTGTAATAACTATCGATACCAAATTCGTATGTAAAAAATATACTTTTCAAAAAATTACATATAAATAATATTATCGATTGTATTTCCATATACTTTTAATTTATTCCGGTCACATGCTACACCTCTTGCAGCATTCATTTACAGGGTATCTTTACATATTTATGTATATGTTGTTTACAAGTTATGTGGCCACGCCCACAGCCTCAATGGGCCGCTCATTAAGCGTCTTTAGACTGTTTATATTATATAAATTAGCTTAATTTGAAAACATTTTTTGATGCCAAAACTTTGGCACTTGCACGAGACAGACAGAAGGAAGACATGAGCAACACCATGAGGAAGGGGGGGGGGGGGGGGGCGCTAAGAGTACGATGTAGCAGCTGTGCTAGTCAGTGTCTTGGCTTCCAGCTTGGCTAATTTATATGCCCGTTGGACATTCTCGAGTCGGCCAAAAAGTTGCCGCAAGTTTTTGCCAAGTCGGCGCGGCGTGTCTCCGATTCCTGTTGCGGGTTAATAAGAAGACGACGATGGCGGCCAACAAATTGCCAACATTACTCTTGCCGGGATTGGCAGGGGAGGATCGAGCTGAATGGGGAGGAGGACACGAGCGAAAGATGCCTGCAAATAGACTTTTGAGTGTTGTACTTGGCTTGGTTGTTTTGTTGACTTTGAAAAGGGGAAGGGAGGCAGTGCGGGGCAACAGTCTTTGAAAGTGTCAAAAGCGCAGGCAATTAATTTGGCCTAATTAGACTCTTGGTTGACTGCTTGGCTGCCGCCTTGTGGCTTTGCAAGTGCAATTTTTGTGGCTTGTCAAAGCCTTGGCCAAGTCGAAAAGTAGCCACGAACAATGGATTTTTGCATGTTGAGCGATTTATGGCTTACCAAGTTTATTAAGCTGGCCAAATTTACAAAGATTTTGTTGGCTAGCCGGGTTCACAGCAGAGAATTGCACTTTCTTTTCTTTATTTACGAGCTGCTGTTTAAAAGCCGGGTTTCTGATTGTGTGGGTAGTAAGCAAATACGCTGGGGTTATTTAAGGGCTAAGGGTGTTGAAATTTAAAATTATATTTTATTTAAAATTTTATATTAAATTTTAGTTAATACTAAATGGACACTTTTTGCCACAAAGCTACCATAATACAAATTAAATACGTTAATTATAATAATTAATAAAATATTAAAATTAAAAACAAATATCTTTCTGTATCCAACACCTATTGGATGTTATATAAATGATGGCTATAAAGTTTTTTTTTTATTTTTATTTTATTCATAAAAACTTAAACAAAGAATATGCGCAGAACAATTCAATAGATTTATCTCAACTTTTTTATTTAACTAAGAAAATACATTTTTCAATAGCCTTTGTATATTTTTGATGCCATAAACAGCCCTAGCAAATCCCACATTTCTACATTTCTGATAATTTTGGCCAACTGCATTGCTGCTGCTTCTTTGCTTCTCTGCTGCAGTTTAGGCCAAGTCAGCCCTCGCTCATATAACGTAAGAGCTTCAGAGATATATACATACATATATAGTTTTGTGTGCCAGGCCATAATTTGCTTAACAACTTTTGGCCAATGCTTGGCTGGCAGCTTGAACGCTTCGCTCTGGCACTTGGCCAATTCCTTTGCAGCCGTTCGACACTCGCCGTTTATATAATAATTTTGTGGCATAATTTATTGCTGGCAAAAGTTTTCTGTGGCTGCCCAGCCGCACAATTGCCACTATAATGTCGTCCCAGGCATTTAACATTTTACTGGGGCCAACATTGGACTGTTGTTGGCCAGGCCAACAAACTGGGCACCACAGCGCCATAAATTTGTTATTAAATGTTGGTCCGCTTATCGAGAGGACATGCAAAACTGGCCCGCCCCACCCACTGGGGCTGGAATACCAAACGTCAAATTGATTTTAAATTGCACTTTTTGCAAGCCCAAAAAAATAGGAAAAACCTAATTTAACAGTGAAGCTAGTTTCGGTAAATATTTAAGTGACAAAAGACATTTTTAAGCAATTTTGTTGTATCCGATTTTTAGTTATGTTATTTTTTTATTAATAATTTTAATTAGATATCATTCTATGTAAATAACAAATTATTGTACTAAGCAATGATTAAATTAAATTGTTGCATAATTCTGTGCTTTGGCAACAGGAATTTAAATTAAATATCTTGTAAATTTAATTGAAACAACAATTGCATTCTATCTTATCTCAGCTATTTTGTTATTGTGTTTCGTATGTACTACATATATATATAAAACATACATACATGTATATTAAATGATGTAAGATTGAATATTCAATTTCTTGACTTGGTAAATATATTTTTCTAAAAGTATATAGAATATAAAAATAATAATGAATTGAGTCAATAATGTCTTAAATGACATTGTAAGCAATACAAATGAAATACAAAAATACTAATATAAATATTTCTTTATGAACAAATAAACAACTAAGAAAAATGTTTATTTACTTGAATTTATCTATATATTTGCTTATGCATTAGCAAGCGAATCAGACACGAGTACTCATAATACTCATTTACTCATATACTTGAGTGTTTTTATGAGCATTCATAGACTTAAGTAAACAAATATTTGCAGTGTTTGCTTGCTGCACATGTTGTATAAATTTAAGCACCCTCGGGGTGGTAAAAGAGCTGACCGATAACCGATAGGCAAAGCTACGATGAGAGCAAATCAACCCTGCCTCCCACACCCAAACCCGTGCTGATTATCAAGACGACTGTCATGTCTTATTTTTGTTGTTGTTCAAATTGAAATTAAAACAGCGTAGCGAAGCTAATCGCAACACACACAGATACAGATACAGATACAGACGCAGACATACATACATACATACAAAAAAAAAAATTTACTCAGGTTAAACAAGCTGCTCATTTTGCGAAATTTTCTACTCCAAAGATCTTCAAACGAGCAAACAAATAAATAAATAGATAAGAGTGCGAAGTGGGAGGCGGAGACTGCGACGCGACGCGACGCGACTAACTGCAATTGTGAGTCAGAGGCAGAAAAGCTGCAGAGCGGGAGGAACTTGTTTGGGTATAGGAGAAGACGCAAGAAATAAACAACAACTTTAAACAGCAAAAAACTGGTCATGTGAGAAAAAAGCAAAAACGGAAAACAAAAGGCATTAATGAATGAGCTGCGAGAGAGCAAAGCGACAGTGAAAGAGAGAAAGCGTGCAGCGAGCGGCAAAGACAAAGCTCTTGTAGCTGCTGCCAACAGGTGAGCGCAACTGAAAAAGCTAAGAGTGTGCGAGAGCGGAACACAGCAAAACGGTAAAAGGGCTTTGGACTGAGCGCAAACCTGAGCGGAGCGCGCCTTTGAGCCAAGCTAAGCTGCGCTTGTTTTACGTTTCTGGGTGTGCCGCGTCAGTGTGACGAGAGCGCGTGAGCGGCCAACACGTAAACGACGCGTTGTGTGCTGCGCCAAAAACAAAAACAACAACAAGAAACCAAAATCAGTTAAAAATACACAACCAACAGCAGCAGCGGCAGCAACTCAAGTGTGAATTGTTATTGAGGTTATGTAAGCGGCAAGGCGAACGGGCAGAACGCAAAAAACAAAACGTAGTCGCATTGCGAGCCAAAACACGTTCAATTACAACAATTCCACACACAAATTCCACAAAGGAAAAAATACAAAATAGAAAAGACAACAACAAGCTAATGGAGCACGAGGCCAAAGCACAGGCGCAGGCGCAGACGTCAACGACGACGTCAGCGTCGACGCATCCGCTGCAGGATGTGCCGCTAAATGAGACCAACGAGAGCAGCGGCGAATTGGCTGCAGCTGATGACGTACAACTGACGCCCAAAAATTGGGTTAAATTCGACGACGAGGCGGACAGCAGTGAAAAGAATAACAGTAACAGTAATGCTGGCGAAGGCAATGCCGCCCAGCAACAACAACAAAACAAGTTGTCGCTGCCGCCACCGCCGCCGTCTGTGGTGAGCAGCAACAACAAGAGACGCGCGCGCTCGCGCAGTCCCAACGAACAGTCCACAGCAGCACCTGTGCAGGTTAGTCGCTCCCTCTATCTCTCTCTCTCTCTCTCTCTCTCTCTTACACTCTGCTCTCTCTCTCCTGCTGAGTTTTTGCGCTCTCTTTGAGCGCCACTCTCACGTGCCAACGCAACGCATTCCTATGCATCGCACTGTATGCGTTCTCGCTCTCACGCACTCCTCTACTCGCACGCACAGCACGCCCTGCCTTATCGCGGCGTTTGTTTTTTTGTCTTTGTGCTGCCTAATGGAGTTGTTCGCAGCGGTACTTTGGTCTCAACCTCTGTTTCTTTACCTTCCCCTTTTTTTGTTCGCTTTGATTATTCTTATTTTTTTTGTTTGTGTCACATTGCGCGCACGCACAAATGAAGTAAGGTTAGGGACTGCTTGCATTGCGGCATTTTCGCCGCGGAGACAAACTTTGATTACTCAGCGACGAGCGACACGTCACATGTTAAACGGCTTGTGGAAAGGGATTGTCCGATTAGTTGCAGTTGCACGCATGAATACAGATGGTCTTTGGGCTCGGCTTATGTACAGTCAGAGATTTTACAGTCAGATATTTTAAATTAAATAATCATCACTTATTTATATAAAAAAATTAACTATTTAAAGATTATCAATTATAAAGTAATTAAATATTATTTGCAAAATATATATAGTTTATACACACACAATTCAGTCATAAATAAATACGACTGCTACCAGTATAAAAAAATTTATTTGTTGGATATAGACACATGAAAAGTAGCTCGAATACCTTTCTCGCTTATTACTTGTCATCAGTTCAGTTGCCATCCATGTTCCGTATCTGTATCTGTTGTTGTGTGTTCTGTACCCTTGTCATATCAGCGGAGAGTGAGATAAAAATAATATAAACAGAATTTCTTTACTGCTAGCGGCATTTGTTTAAATATTGCGCCAGCTTTATTTTCATTATGATTAAAATGAAGTCAATATTTATTTATTACTTATTTTTGTTCATTTCGCAATGTGTCTTTGGGTTTTCGCCGGGTTTAAATTACAAACAAAGGCCAGACGCGAGCTGCCAACACTGACATTGGCACAAAAAAAATATATATATATAATAATCTATTTATTTGGAGAGTCTGATGCAAAGATACATATTTTTTAATTTTAAGTTGGCATAGAGCATCAACAAGATTGAAAATGTATACAGAGTATCAATAATTGACATATCTATTAGCATTTGCACAAATTTGCATTAGAGTGCAATATTTTTGAGCATTAAAACGTTTGTTACCTATATTATATACTCGAAAAAAAAAAAATATATAATATTTAGGAATATTTAACAATCAGATAAGGTAATAAAGTTGTGTGATAAAATATTTGATTGCTAGTGTTATACGAAACCCAATTTGTTGTTAATAGTTAGTTAAATATGACACACGTCAGTTATAAAGTAACAATAGCGTATTTTACAGGGCATCTTGCGGTCGATCAACTTAAACATGACATTCCTCTGTGTTTACATTTACTTATCAAATTAGTTGCATACCGAAAAGTACAACATTAAATAAATATTTTAGTTTAAGGCAAGTTAAACTCGCTTTTATTTCAATAAATAAAAATAAATTTTAAGCTGGAAAAGCATTTTTAACATTCCTTGACCTCTAGGTATAAGGTTTTAATTTCGGCCTGATGATCTTGATGGCAGCACGTTGCGGGCTCAAAGTGAGAGAGATAATGATAGAGAATTAGTAATAAAAACTTAAAAGCACGCCATGTTCCAATTATAGACAACCTCGCCTATTTTGCGCGTCTACATTTGCGTGTGTTTGTGTTTTAGTGCATTTGAACGAGTTGCCAGCCCCTTTTAAAGCGCAGTACGCAGCTCCAAATCTATTTTGGGGTGCCGAGCTGCGTACGTGCAAAATGACAAATTGTTTTTATTTATGGTGCAGCTGATTTGCCAAGCGTTGTTACTCAATCATTTTTTTTTGTTGTTGTTGCCGAATCAATAAAATTGATTTTCTACCGCACATTTGCATAATTTCTATTATCTGCTTTTCTTTTTGCTATTTTCTGCTATGTCTTAGGGTCAAGAGCATTAACCCATTGTTGTCATATTTTTGCATTTTACAGCGTGCTGCAGTTTCGTCCACAACAGCTGCCACCGCGTTGCCGGATGTGACGCCGGCTGTTTTGACAACTGAGAGCACCCACGTTAATCTGAATGAATCCGGCAGTGGCAGCGGCAGCGGCAACAGCAGCGGCAGCCCGCCCCGCCACCCACAGCAGCTAATAAACCAAAAAGCAACTGGAGCCTCGTCCGCCGCCGCAACAACATCAGCTTCGTCCTCGACAGCAGCAGCGGTCGCAGCCCATCAAAACGGCACTGGCAACAGCTTCAGCAACAATAACAATAACAACAACAATACGAGCAGCAGCAGCAGCAATGCCCTCGGCAAAAGCATCTCTATTCCAGTGGATCAATCCTCCGGGATGCGCACAATTGAATTGTCAACCGGCCGAATACGCGAGGGTTTCGGTAAGTAGGCCTCAAAAATGTGGCGAGAAAACATTGCTAGCAAAGGTGTCTAACGGGTTTACCTTTACCTATTCCAATTACCAAAATAGCACGAAAATGAACATTCTTTAGAAAAACTTTAAAACAGTTTCATAATATAAGTAATATTGGCATAAAAACAAGGTAGCAATGATCTTTTAATTTAAATTTTATCCCTTTGAATTTTTAAAGCGATAACTCAATCAAAGTTTTTGCTTAAGCTATTTGTTCTTGTACTTGTATATTGCATCAATTTTATTCAAGTTAAAATGTTTATTTCTTTTGATTTTATTTAATATTATTTATTATTTTTAAGGGTTAAAAATTCTTATTTATTTTTTTAAATTATCAAGTTATTGTTGTTTTTACCAATCAAAATGGAATTCAATTATCAATAGAGAATCTAATAATATCTCTCTCTCTTTCTTTTTCTCTCTCTCTCACACAAACATACAGCTAATGGCGATGTGATTGTCACATTGCTTCCAGCCAACACGAAGTGGCCGTGGATAACTCCGGCCATCTTTCGACCGGAGCTGGTGCCCGAGGAGTTGATGGCTCAGGGGTTGACGGTAAGCGGCCAGTCAACCAATCAATCAATCATTCAATCAATCAACTGTTGTCCTGCTTTTGTCTAGCTCACCGTGGAGGACTATGTGAATGCAATGGAGACTCTGGTGAACGACTATCGCTTCACCGTGTACAACATTTGCTATAAGCGCATCCTCGTCTGCTGGATACTGTTTGCGTTTACCGTCCTGCTGGCGCTGCTCTTCTCGGGGCTGCAGGGCGTGGCCCTGTTTGCTTTGGGCGTGGGCTGGCTGTTCCTTAATGCGGCGGCCATATTCCTGTGCATGTGGGTGAAGCTGCGGCTGTCGCGCGGCCTCGAGAAGTGTTTGGCGCGCGTGAATAAGCAGCTGATGCGGCACAAGATTCTGCTGGTGCTCGACGATCGGGGTCGCATCTCCTGTCACAAGGTCAACCTCTGCTTCATGTACTTCGATGCGACGCAGTGCGTCAGCTTCTTGAACGAGTTCCTCGAGCACACCGAGCAGAATGGCGGCGAGGCCATCAAGGCCGGCTGGGAGGCCAAGCTGGACATCGATGTCAATGATATTGTCATACAGGGCACTCAGCCAGTGCGTCTGTCCCGCAAGCAGGTGAGCTACTCACACTTCTACTTTACTTTTACTTATTTTTAGAAAGCTTTCACACCGACACGACGCGTGTAGGCAGCTTTGCTTGGCTCGCGTGCTGCGTGGCTTGGAGAGCTTTCGAAAGCTCACCCATACTCATGCACCTAGAGCTTTTTAAATTGTAATTGTAGTTGCGTTCATGCTCATCGTACGATTCTAACGCTCGCTCTTGGCTCTCTCCCTCTATTTTCTCTCTCCTTCGATCTCTCTGTCTGTCTTCACATTGATCATGCATCGTGCTCACGCATTCTCTTTTTTGTCTCTCACGCACACCGACACAAACTCACAAACAATGCCCACAACTCTCTTTAGGCCGTTGCCCAAGAGCTGTTTCTCAGCTACCTGCAGCGCTGGGGCAAGGACTTCCTGCGCCGCCGCCTCGACTGGACCGTACAGGAGGCGGGCGTCCATGAGACACCGAGACATCTGCAGTCATCGATTTGCCCGTGCCAGTACGAGGAGGAGCTCTTGCGCGGCAAGATCAAGATCAGTCTGCAGCATCGCCAGTGCTGCGGCGTCAACTGCATGGGCTGTTGGCTCTAGTGGGCGTGACTACTAGCACAACTCAAGCGAGAAAATCAAAATGCTTCCCCTGCTCGCTCGTTTGCTCTCCTTACAATCGTATTGTAATTTTATGTTTTTTATTCTATTTGCTCTTTGATTTTTGTGTGTGCATTTGTGAATTGTACGATTAAAAGCTGTTGAAAACCAAGCGCAAATATTTTTAATTTAGCTAGGAGTCATTTTTATTTTGATTTAACAATGCTAAGTTTTCTAACAAATTTGTACTTATTTTGTAAGTTTATTTTGTTTTTTGTTTCAGCCAAAAAGTATGCCACACATTTAATTGTCAACTCATAGGTATTACTCATACGCACTGTTTAACCCGCACTCTTTTCATTTTTCCCATTAACTACTACTATTTATCCAACCGATAACTTACCATTCGCCTGCTTTCTCCTTGTATCTCACTGTCCGAATCTACTTCATAGGAACGCGGCCTGCAGCTGTTTCTGCGCTACGGCTCCCGCTGGGGCATGGAGGCGCTGCGCGGATTGGTTGATGTGACGCCGCTGGAGCCGGGCCGGCATTGTGGCCAATTCCAGTGTCCTTGCCAGTACATTAAGGAGCATTTGCAGTGCAAACCACGAGGCAAGTTCAAGTGTTGCAATTTTGTCCATTGGGTGTTGGCATGTGAGCGCTATGATTACTAAACAACAAAAAAGAATACTATTCATAAATACTGTCTCCACATGTATATATACTGAGCATGTTCTAGATCTCCTTAATTGTTACCTAACGAATTTGCCCGGACAGGTCCTTTAGCTAATTAATACCAAGCCAATATTTGCCAGCTGCTTTTGTAGTAAATCATTTATAAATTTCTATTATTTTGTACCTTTATGAAAGATTTTACGAATACCAGCAAAATACCAGCCTTGTTGCTTTTGACTGATTTTATACAAATAAAAACGAAACTATAAATTCTCTTTCGTTTCAGATGTTAGTCCATAGTCAGGTAATAATATTGGTGGCTTTTGGTATTATCTATTAGCTAAACTAGTTCGATCTTACCTCTCTTACATATACATACATATTATACTTACTTCTACTAGAAAATAACCTCCTAATTAGTTTGGTAACCTAATATTCTTCTTTTTTTGTTCAATAATACATTTCTTTTTATGCCCAAACTCCACACAAACTACCTGCGTATTACCAAAACATAAAAAAATGAACACAGTTACCATAAACAGCATGGGCCAGGTAGTTTGGACACGTTTTCCCCACTTTGGTGGCAATTATGTATAACAAAAGTTGTAGTAATATGTGTAGAATGTAAATTTAGAGCAATTACTAAGCCATTTCGATATTATATAAATTGAATTTATTTTGAAAAAAAACACGTTTTAATAATTTAACTTCTATATTTCAAACTGAATTTATTTGAATTTTTGGACAACGAAATTTATTTTATATATATTGCCTTTTGTGAATTTTAAACTGTATGCATATATTCTGGTGTCATTTAAATAAATGTTTAATGAATGTTCATCATTTTATTGTTATTGTCTGTATGTTTTATTTTCCTTACATGTTTTATTATTTTTATTTTGGGTGTTTTTCAACGAACGCCTTTTACAGGTTATCCATGTTCTTGCATTGTCTATGGTTCGGATCCCAGTTTTCAATATCGTTACTAGTACTGTTTAACAATACATATATGCATATATGGGTCTGTTAACTGATCCAATTTGCTTATCATCATTTTACATTTAACTGCATTTTTTAATATTTGAGTTTGAATTGTGCAATTGATTTTGTCTTGTATTGAGACGTCATTATTTTATTTTATTATTAAATAAAGTTTAAAAATATGTTTTTATGAAATATGTCAAAAAAATATATATATATATTTTCAAATATTAGAACACAGGTGCTTCTATTACATTTATTACGTACAGTATTTAAATCGCAATTAACTGGATTGGAATGAAATTATTTAAGCATTACTGTTCGTAAAAATATGTGTTTTTTATTATGATTATATTATAAGCACTTTCGATTTATCTTGGAGACAGTTTGTTTGATTTCGTGTGAATAATTAATTCAAATATATTTTAAATTATTAAATTATATTTCTTAAAAGCATTTTAGATTAAAAATATCTACAAACTATATAAGAAAAGTTACAAATTTATTTTACTGCAGCCACGATAATTAATTTTAATACTTACTTATTTTTTTAATTTAAACTACACAAATATAAAACAAAACTTCAAAAATGGCATGCAATTTAAAATTGGTAAATAAACAATTAAAAGCAGTTGCCGTTTATTTGGCCAGAGCAAAAAGTTTTCTTTGTTGCACATTTTGAGCGGAGTTTGGCTGAAAATTGTTGTGTGTTCTATGAATATGGCAGTACGGTCTGTTCCGGGTTGCCTCGGAATAGTGTGTGTGCCATTTGCACAGTTTTCAGAATTTTCCACAATTATTGCATTATTTTTTATTGCATAATTCAACTTTACGTTTGCCGCATTTAAGCCACGTTCATGTTGGCAACAAATTTGTGAACAACTTTGTTGTCGTTTTCGTTGTTGTGTTTTTTGTTGTTGTTGTCGCCGTTGCTGTTGCCACATTGCCTCGTTTTGGGTTGCATGTGTAATGAGTCATTAACATGGTGCAGAGAAGTTATCATAAATAAAATACTTTAATTCCATTTTTATTATAATTTTTACATTCAAATTAGGTGCCAGGCGATTTTATTTATGTTGATTTAGCTGTACTACCAAAATTGTTGGCCATAAATCGTAAATTACGAAGATGATTTTTAAATGGGGATAAGAGTGTTAAGTGCTTTGTTATATAAGGGTAAGTAATTGATAATATCATATGACAATTACTAAAATCCCCTAAGATGGCGAATACATCTAAAGATATTTAAAAAAAATGTTTTTTGTATAATATTGTTTCTACACCTATTTTAATATTTTTTAAAAACTAATATTGATGTTTTTGTTAAATTTAAAATATGTTAGTATATGTTGTATCGCAACTAACCGCTCCCATTTCCAGTGTATATGCCTCCCCAGCCAGCTCAACTGCTTCAATAATTTACAACATTGAAAGTGCCCAATGCTCCACAT
>SCDS01000614.1:0-32235 GCA_004149465.1 Drosophila nigromelanica
TGTGTGTGTGTGTGTGTGTGTGTGTGTGTGTGTGTGTGTGTGTGTGTGTGTGTGTGTGTGTGTGTGTATGTACTGGCAAACATGTTTTGGCATGTGATTTGGTCATGTACGTTGGTTTAATTGCTGACATGCCTTTCGGGGCTTTTAATATTTTAAGTGAGTTGCCTGCTTGATTCCAGCTGCATCAGCAAACTAATTGAAATGATAAGCAAAGGCTTCAATTGGACATTGTTGTCACAGTATTAGTGAGCTATCAACAATGTTGTATGCTTGCCTTCTGTCTGCACCGAGCTTACATTAATTACGCTTATTTACAATTAAAAATATTCAGAAAGGAAAGTATTTTATATTAATATAAGTATATTGTGATAAGTATTAAAAAACGGTCAACTATTTCTGTATTAAAGCTTTGTCAAACCGTTCACAAGTTTCTAAGCTGTTTATAGTTGCTACCTTGTTACCAACTATCGGAGTACTGTCAGTAATTGCTCAATATGCCAATCAGGCCATCATATTGTCAATGACGAGTACTGTAATGGACCCATGCAGCTAGTTACCAACAGTAAACGGCTCAGTTTAAATATGCGCAAAGCCTTTAAGCGGTTCTCCAACTCAGACGGTTGATGGCCAAACAATGACAGCTAAACAACAATATCAACAACAATAACGACAAACAAGGATTTGGGTATCCTTGTGTGTGTGTGTGTGTAGAGCTATGCGATTCAAGGCAATTTCCTTAATGCTATTTGAGGAGTGTCTGGCGTCGTCTAGCAGATGGCCATAATTAACGCACGTTGTCTGTCAGGCATTTCGGTTTCAGAAAGTTCCCTTTATGAACACACGAAAACTTTTGTTCATACACTATAAAAAATACTGTTCACGATTTCATGATGCAACGAATACAATCCTTGTTCATAACGTAATCTATTATTTGTACATATTCTAGATTTAATCTAGAGGATAAACCCTCAAACTCGAAAATCGGTTCAGTTTTGCCACTATTTTCGAAAATGAGTTAGGGGGGAGTACATGATATTTTTCAAAAAAAAAGTCCAAAACAATTTTTTTCAATATTGCTTTTACTTTAAATGCGGAATGAATCTAGAGGCAAATTCATGATCAAAATGCCCTCAAACTCGAAAATCGGGCCAGTATTGGGAAATTATGGGTGTTTGAAATATGGGAATTTGAGAAAATTATAAGTGATAATTTAACGAATTATACTAATTTTATTCTGCGCTTTTTAAAAGTTGTATATTTATTTTATTAAATTTTGTTTTAATCATTTTTATTCCTTTAAATTTTACGTAAGTCTATATAACTGTATATAAATTTATGTATATGTTTTCCCGGTCAAATAAGGCAACGTTTTTCCTGAGTGTACACACATGACAATAATTATTATTGTCTTTATTATGCTCCTGTGCATGTTTTACTGTTTTACTTATCCGAGTTTTGCCATTTAGCCAAATTGCCAGACATTTGTCTTCAGGTCGAGCAAACTGATGCGGACTCAGACTCCAGTCCTGCAGTCCTCCTTCCAGTGGTTGCTTTGGTTGTCATTTCTCATACTTCATCCTTCAACCTGTTCGCCTGGCTTCAGTTATAACTATGGTATTTTTTCTCGCCCAACTTCACCTTGATGGCCTCAGCTCTCAGCATTGGATCCTTGGGAGTCTTGGAAGGCTTGGTGCCTCGGCGCTTGATGCTTAAAAGCTTTTCATTTAGCTTAATTAACTTATAACAATTTGGTGGTTTATTATCTTAATTTATAACCCTGTGGCATAAATCGTTCCACTCTTTTGTCTGGCCTGTCTGCGTTCTAATTAAACTTTGAGTGAATTTCATTTATGAAGTTAGCTTCGTTTTCATGTATATTTAATTTATTTTTATATTTTTTTCTGTGCAAGCTTCTTTAGGTTCGTGTGGGTTTTTTGCTTTGATTTATCTTCTTAAGATGAGCTAATCAAAGCTCTCTATCTAGGACCCAATCAATTTGACAGCGTAATTTATTTTGTCTCATGTTAAAAAGAAAATCAAATGCAACTGTAATACAACTAATTTATTTAAAATGCTCATTCATGCCATGTCGAATTCTTGTCCATTCATCAAAAGCCAAAAGTCCAGGCAACGGGACATGGGTCAAAGCCTTTTGTGTTTGCGCTGACCCCCAAAGATGTCCTTTGCTCCAATCCCAAGCAATGCAATTAATATTGAAAAGCTTAGCACTAAACAAAACTTGGCAGCTCAGCTCAAGGGTAGCTACCCTGCAAGCTGAATGACTCGAGCTGAATGAAGATGATGGAACTGATGAAAGCGAGCGTGTGACAAATGTGCCGCTTGTCCAAAGACTTACAAATCTGGCTCAGCATTTCTTGAAGGTAATTAATTGAACTTTGGCCGAAAAGCTTTAGACATTGGTCAAGCAAAAGATTTAGAACAAACTGTCAACAAAACTGCGATAAATACGATTTAATGATTATACTATAAATGAGAATGAAGCAAAATTTTTAAATTAAATGAATAAATACGTCTCATAGACAGTAATATAAATGCACAATTTGTGCACAATGTGAGTTATTTTTCCCAATTGAAATCTAAAATTTTATTTAAATGTGCAAAATGCTATAAATGATAAATAGTTGTATTTGATTTTATTTATTTTACTTGTTTTAATATTAAATTTTTGTGTACGTGCATAAATTTATTGCGGTCTCTGAAATTATTTTAAAAACAAAAATTTAAGTTTTTATATACCCATTTATATAATATAAGATTCTAAGAGTTTTAGCTTATTTATTACTGTTTATACAGCCTCTGGTTTTCTACGAATTTTTTGGATATTTAATATATTTACTTTTCTAGAAATTTTTAAACTTGAAGTATTTGGCATCTTTTTAACTTTTTACGGCTCATTATGTGATCTATTAAACGTTTAGCTCTTTCAAAAATAGCCTGTCAGCCAATTGGCAGTTTGTTGGGCGTGGCATGAATTGCACTTTTCATAAGCAGCGTGAGCTTGTTTAATGAGCTATAAGTATCTGGCGCCACAAAGTGGCAGCCACTCATTTGGGCTGTCATCGCGCCGTTAAGTATGCAACAACTTTTGACAAACGACATTACGGCCATTGGCAATTAATTTCAGGAGGAAGCGCACAGCGGCAACATGAGACAGCAAAAGCATCCAGAAGCCAGTTGAACTTATGTAGAACTTTGGTCTATGGGAATATACGTAAACACCAGTCATGGACGTCATGGACGTCACATTACGTCTCATTAGCGGCTGCGGCTGTAGGCGGAAATCATTCATTTCCGCCAGTCAAAATGAAAATGAAAATGAACAGTTTTTCGGCACTTTTCAATTGAAGTTTTTCAAGCAGCAAACAAAAAGCGACAATGTCATCGAGCGTGGAAGGAGCGTGTTGGAATGGGCTAAAATTTCCCCAATTCCCAGAGCTGCAAAAAAGGAAGGAAAAAAATCGTATTTCAATTGAGTTGATTTTGAATGCTGTTCTGTCTGCCGCCTGTCTGCTGCCCAATTGAAAAGTGCGTGCGTGTTTTTCTAGGGTTGAGAAGGGGGGACCGGTGGGGTGTCACACGGTTCTATTAAGTTTCAGTCTGCTACCAGTGTCTGCAACCCCTCCCCCTCCCCCAGCAACCCCGCGCGTAGTCCTGATTGACTTTTGCGTTGACATTTGCGCTCGGTTATCGCGCGCCGCCCTTCGCTTGTTTGGGGAGTTTTCTGCCTCTGACGCGGTTGGGGTTTCCCAAAGCTTTTCCCGGCGACTGACTGGTCCACATCTGCGACTGTCTGTTGCTGCTGTGTGTTTGTGATTCCACAATAAACGCATTATGCTGCCATTAGTTGAGTGCCAGAGCCTTCCGCTTGTTTGCCAGCTTCCGTTTGTGTTTTTGTTCGTTGTTTGCCTCGCTTTTCAGAGCTCGTTTCTTTCTTGCATTCAGTTCCCAACAATAAAACTGCCTTGTCAATGGGGGGGTCCAGTGTAGTGGGTTCTGTTACCTATGTGCGCAAACAAAATTTCTAAACTTTTCATGCAATGAATTGTTAATTTACTTAAACAGTTTTCCCATTTGCTACCATTTTCCCCCCATTTACTCCACCTGCGCACAGGTTGTTCAATGGCTTTTTAGCCGTGTTTCCCTCCTTAACAGGCTCAGCCATCAAATGACATTTACGTTGATTGCAGCTCTGGCTCTGTATATAAATTCTAGAATCTATTGATTCGCAATGGAAAGCATAATATTTTTTTAACTAAAGAGCCTTATCTTGGGCTTAAAATTTTTTTAAAACAGCTTGGGGACTTTTTAATGCCGTTTTCAGTTACTTTCAATCGGATAATGCGAAACTGTAGATAACATCGTTTTTCAATTTGCGAGGCGTTGAAACAATTTTTTTAATGACACGATTTTTTTAATGTTATTTGTGGAACGTCCCTTTTAATATTAGTTAATAAATTAAATATAATTTATTATTATTAAGTATAACTATTTCTTTAAATGTTTCTAAATATTTTGACAAGTTTAATTGTAAATAGAATTCGGTGATGTTTTTATAAGCTTTTATAATAATTCTCGGCTTTAAGTTTATATACATATATATATATATATATATATATATATATTGGTATTGTTTTACTACTTGTCGACTGTTTCAAATAAATAAAGAAATAAATATTCAATTAACATTATTAAATTAAATACACGTTTAACTGATTTAAGCGAATATCTTTCATCTATGGCATATTTCGGGTTTTCTAGGATTGAATCGTGAGTCTTTCTGTATTTGATGTCTGTCCATGTTTTGTTATCGCTTTAGACAGCTGGTCATTTACCCCGCTGCTTGAAAACGCTTATGGCGGTCAGGCGTAAGTCTTGACACCCACACAGTCTACACTCTGCACTCTACACTCTGCTACAAGTGCTACACACACACAAGCGAACACTCACTGACATTGAGGGCTGCGTGTGAGTGTCACCCACCGTTTAACGGTATTTTGCTGACAGCGACAACGGATAATTAGTTTCGCTAACGAGAAAACTTCCACGTGCTGGCCGAGTAACACACGCACACACAAACACACGCACACACTCGCACACATTAACACTTGACACATGATGGGATCCCTGGTGCAACATGTTAACTCAAGTAGCGTTGTGGCAACAACAGCAAGTGAAACATGGCCAACACGTACTCCACACAGTTGCTCAGTCATTTTGAACGTATAGCAACAGGATGAGCAATCCGCCGGAATCCTTTACAGCCGCTTCACTGCGTCCGCCGTTGCGCTCAGCTGCTAATAAAATGATTATGTGCTGTTTTTATGCTCGCCAGCAGCCAGGACCAAACAGGACCAGAAGCCAGCAGCACAGAGTCACATTGTAAGCAGGCAGCAGGCAGCAGGCAACAGGCATCGTAATGTTTTTGTCTCTGGCCATGGAAGGCACTTTCAAAACAATTGCTGCTATTGTTTACATATTAATGACAGCAACTTTTATGAACTGGCAACATTTTCTACATAATTGATTGCCAGCAAGTGCTCCGGCAAAAAATATAATTTTCCCAGCTGAAAATGAAGCATAAATTGTAAATTTTTTTTACTACAGCATATTATGAGAGCATAAAGGGAATATGTGAGTATTGGTTTGCACAAGGGCTATCTTTGTTGCTCCTTGTTGCGATCATGTTGAAATAACTTTTTAATAAGGTTTACTTTTTTATCTTCTAACAAGTAGAGTTATTTTTGCTAATTGTCTTACAGAATTATGGTTCGGGTTTAATACCTATGCTATAATTCTGTGTATATACAGCATATTCCTTTATTCCTAAATAGCAGCATATGCAACTGTAACCTTTTTCTCTTCCTGTCTATCAACCGGTGATTAAATTTGCATTAAGCACATTTTGGAATGCATTTTCCTTTTTAATTTTTCCGGCATGTTACAACAAACCGCTCATAACAAATGTTGTTAAGTCCACACTTGTCCCTGTCCCAGACCCTGTCCCCGCTCTTATTCCCGGGGCCCGCATACGCGCACCGGAAGTGGCTGTCGATTTGGAACAAATGGCTGCCGGATGTTGCCACATGGCGAACGTGAGTCTCTCTCTGGCTTTTTATGGTAACTCTAACCCCATGGCAATTAATTGCCTAGCACGTAATTATTTTGTAGTTAAAATGGGCGCGGTCATACACACACACAAACGCTCATATACACACAGAATGACGATGGGTCTATGCATATTTGGGTTTTTGTAGCTAATTAAAAGCGCGTTGCGTTGTTGAAATTAAACGCAAAGTGGGCGCATTGCGGGAAACATGTGCAGAGGGGGGAGTTCAGTTAAATGGGCGTTGCTGTTGCATGGGGGGCAGTTAAAGGTGCAGCGCTGACTTTTCAATTCAAACTGCACTTAAGCAATTTTTTGTAGGTGGGTGTTTAGAAATTCACATTAATATTGCATACTCTTGAGCGCATAAATTGTTTTTCTCCATTTTTGATAACCATTTAAGCATGAAATTCACCTGCATTAAAAAACTGACTTAATATAAAAGAATACACCTTGATACTTGAAGCTGCATATGTTAATTAATTATTAATTGCTTGCTGGTTGTGGTTGGAAATGTTTGGAATTATAAAATGGTGTTGCTGAATTATTTCAGAAATATATTATGGAATTCGGGACTTTTACTTAATTTAACTGGGTTTAAAGCAAACATTGCAAATGAAATCATAAAACGTACCAATTAAATTCTTGTGTCTGACTCTCAATAAAAAATCATATTTTGTTTTTAATTTCATAATTATGGCATTTTTATTTGCATTTTAATTGCTACATTGTAAATACGCGTATTCAATATCAATAATTACACATAGACATTCACTTAATTTCGATATTTTCTAATGGATAAACAACACACGAATATTTTATGATATATATATGCACTTAATATTTTATGATGTATATTATATGTTTATATGTCTGATATATATAAGTATATATAGATGGTATGGGGGCAGTCGCATAATGTAAATGCATATCTAATTGCCTGCTTTGTGCCAAAGTACAGTTCATTAGTGCGGCAGTTACAGTAAACGTTAAGTTAGTAAAATGGGGTTTACCAATTGTGTGTTTAGTCAGTAAATTGAAGGAGTTTTGTCATATATGCCTGGTGGTAATTATGCACTAATTACATAAGTAGTTCTTTATATATATATATATATAAGTGTGTGTGTATTATATGTATTTTTGTATAACAACTAAATAATGGGCTCTGCTATTAATATATATTTGTAAATTACTATATGCACAATTTGATTCACTTGTTATTCATAATTCTAATTGCATATTCGAAAACATTCAATTGAAATTTCGTTTATCTCTAGCTTAATACATTATTTACACTTAGCAGCTAGTTTTACATAATTTATTAACTTAATTATTTCTGAAGATGTTATGTAACAGTCTAACTAAGCATTTAGTATAACTTTAAGCGCTGGCTTTAGCTGCCCGCATACTTGGAGGAACTTATCATACGTTTCTTTAACATTTACAATCAACTACAGCTACACTAAGCCTAAACTGCGCAGTAAAGCAATATGTGTGTGTGTGACAGAGAGAGAGAGAGAGAGAGAGAGAGAGAGAGAGAGAGAGAGAGAGAGAGAGATAGAGGAAAAGGGAGACAAATAGAGTGTGTGGGTAGTTAGTCTATCACTAGCATAGAGCCAATCGCAGCGTGAATTGGCACAGGTTACTAAGTCAGCTTTATATGAGTAGTTGAAGAACGAAACCATTATATCGTATATAGTAATTATCTTGATTTTTCTTGAATTAACAGCTTAACTCACAAATGCTCTCAGTCGTAGTCACAGCATTGGTGACAAATGCACTTGCGTTGGGCATTAAAAAGCATCGAAGAAACTATGATGATACAAGAATCTAAACAAAACATACACCAATTACGTTAAGAAGTAGGACACTTAAGTTGAGTTCACACGCGTCAGCATGGAATTTTAATTTACAAAAAAAAAAACAGAAGTGTTTACATACAAGCTTTGAGTGAGCTTAATTGATAATTAATTACTATTATGCACGCATGATAATACCAAAATCACTCAAAAACATAATGAGCTTTGAAAGTACATGAAAGCTTAAAGAAACTGCAAGCACATTAGGTAACAAGTTTTTTAATTCTTCAGTTTTTGAGCTTTTTCTTTAAATATATTTTAGTTTTCTTGAACATTAAAGTTGTAATTGAGCTTTTTCAGTATATTAGGTTCATATTGATCATGTAGCTTACAGACGCGCATGAACTCAACTGTGCAGCACTGTCAACAGTCAGTACGAGCAGTTTACGCTCATTTTCTCAGAAATGCCCAACTTATTCGCTTACTCAAAATTCTCTGCGCCGCCGTTGTTGAAGCGCTCGCACCAAGCGAGCAGCTCGCGCACCTCCCGCGCATAGAGCTGCTCCTGCGCCTGGGCCGACAGCTGGCCCGGCACCTGACCCGGCTGGCTGGCCGTTGTGGCCAGGGGTCAGACATTGTGGCATGGCTGTTGGCTGCTGCTGCCGCTGCCGGAATTGCTCAGCAAGCTGCGCTCGCTGGCAACGCTGCCGGGCGCATAAATCAGCTCGGCGGCCTCTTTGGCCAGCGGCTCCTCGGCGTGCGCCTTGCGGCTGCCGCGTGTGCTCTGACCGCGCCAGGATTGCGCCTCCAGCGGCTGTTGATGCTGCTGCGGATGAGGCACCAGGGGCAGCAGCTGTTGCTGCTGCTGCGACGGCTGCTGCTGATCATCGACCTTGACATACAGACGCTCCATGTCATCCAGATCGCCATCGGCCGTGTGATAGAGCGCCTGATCCTCCTCGTGCGACATCAGCATGGCCATGGGCGAGGGTGAGCCACCGCAGCCAGAGTCCGCCAGTCCATTGTAGCAAAACGAGGAGCCGTCCAGATCCAGCAGATTCTGCTGATGGCTCTTGCCCAGCGTCTGCTGCTCCAGCCCCTGAGCCGGGCTGCCATTGAGCACCTTGAACCGAGCACTGTCCCGTCCAATGCTGCAGCCATGTGGCAGCTGTTGTCGCCGCACGCTGGCAACCTGTTGCTGGTGACCATTGGGCGCCGCCTCATAAGTGTGACAGTTGCTCAGCTTATTCTCGGTGATGTGCATGTGCATGTGCTTGTCCTTGGGATAATAATACTGATCCGAGTAGACGGAACGGCCGCTGGTCGCATTGCTCGGATAGATCTCGCCAGTGGTGGACATTTGCTGATAAATGTTGGCGCTGGAGTGCGGCTGTTGCTGCTGCTGCAGTTGCTGCTGCTGCTGTTGGTAATGCGGATGCATGGGTCGCTGCACGCCATACGAGCCGGGCAACGGAGCTGGGCCTGGACGCTGCTGATAACGTGGCTGCGGCTGCTGCTGCTGCAACTGTTGCTGCTGCTGTTGTTGCTGGTGCTGGCCGGGATTGAGTATGGCTGAGGTGGCATAGGGCGCGGGTGAGGCGTTGCCGTGACGTCCGTATTCGCTGGGCGCTTTGCCAAAGCTGGATACCTCGGCATAGTCGGTGGGTATATTGGAATATTCGCCCACGTAGCTGCAAATGAACAGATAAAAACAGAAACAAAAAAATTATTTATTGCCTGCTTCTGTTTATTACAATTTTCCCACGCGCCCACTGTCTAAAAGAAGACAGTGTGCGGGATTGGCAGGGAAAATATTTTTCGGTTATAAATTTGTCGGTACGTAGGATTTTTGTTGGGTGGCGGAGTTGGGAATTTATGGCGTGCGGTCTGCAGTCGGAACGGAAATTTGCATTTCGCCTGCGCCCGGAACCAGATCCATGAGCGGATCCCATGCAGCGGCGCGTGCTCATGTGTAAAAATGGAATTTATTTCGGATTTAACATTTTACATATTCACACCTGACCGCCCGACCACACGCCCATACGCCCACCCAGCGAACAACCCAACTAATGTTGTGCAAATGGACCCGGCTCTAAGCAGCGATAACACTTATCACTCCTGCTCCAACTTGGCACGGGATCTGGCTCGACTTTGAACGCAACTCACGCACTCAGATTAATTATTAAAGGGAAAATGTGAGAGATAAAAATTTTTTTGCAGATTTGCTCGACTAGGACATACTCTATGTCTGCACTAAAATTTTTTGAAAAACATTGTTCTTAAAAAGTCAGATTAATTTGAAATTTTAAATATACGATATTTTTATGCTTTTCTTATTTTAATTTGATTGTTTTTAATTAGAATTTCTAATAAGGCGTAAATAATATATAAACAAAAACCCATAAGCCGTATTTTTACAGATTATTATCACCAGTTTATGCCTTCAATGATTAATCAAATATTATATACCCACTCTACCTTTTCGTTTAGTTATAGGGTATGAAAAGGAGGTGCAAAATGTTACCCCGAATACCAATTTTTACATTATTTTCGTATTTAAATACTGAAAGCGGATTAAATAGCAACCGTGGAAAAGAAAAAAAAAAAAACGAAACCAGCCAAAAGCTGACTAAAAATATGTATGTATATGTATATGTACATATGTATGTATACATATTGATGGAGCAGTCGACGTGGAAAAACTCCGATGCGTGCATTTCAAAATACGCTTTTAATGCCCTTAATGAGTTTTCATTTGGAGAAGGGAAATGTCTGCACTGAATGAATTCTTTGTAGCACTGAAAGGGGGCGCACAACGGAAGGGGTCAAAAGTAAACGTCAGTGGAAACTATGTAAAAAAATAGCTGAATGACTGTAAGTAGTTCAAATGGGACAGTTGGTAAACGTGGTGTTTGGGTTTAAATTTGTAGAATCGAAAAAAAGGGACATTTAAAGAAGTGAATTTCCATAACAATACAGACAACATACAATCAACTATATTTGATTCTATATTTAAAATACACTTTGCTAAACGAAGAACGACTATTTATCAGATACATTCGATGTGAAAAAATTATGCAAACTACTTAGCTAGTTTACTTTTAATTTTCTCGCTTAATTTTGTGATTTAACATTTTTCAGATACCAATCGACAATTATTCCTTTCTAGCATATACGCTTTGATAGAAAAGCGTATTTAACCATCATTATCAAAATAAAAATATTTAACTGACTGTTAAAATGGCATTAAAAGTGACCCCAACCCATAATACATATTTTTTCCCCCTTTCATTGTCATTTTCGCACATATGACACTCATTATTGTATGATTACTTTTATATTGTTATTGTTATTGTTATTGTTATTGTTATTGCACATTTCGCTCGCTCGCACAATTTTGTTGCAATTATTATTAATATTTGCGTTGAATTGCGCACATTTTCAATTTGTGTTTTTAATGACTAATTAAGTGTGCAAAAATAATTTTAATTATGTCGGGCGGAAATTTATACACACAGTAGTCGTTCGGGAAATTGCACATAAAAATGGATAAATGAAAATTTATTTAATATTATTTTCATATTCTTTTTTTTTGTTTTTTTTTTTTGTTTACATACGCAACTTGTTGTTGTAGAGTTTTTCTGGGCTACACTTCAGCTTTTTACGCTTGATTGGCATTTAATTGCCATTTGGCAGACAGCAGTGATTTTTGTTGGCGGCCAAATTGATGGAAATTATTATCAAGTACTTGAACATTTATCATTCTAAAATTCTTAAAGCATTTACAAAATTATATAAATTTATTATATATGATTTATTTTTTTGTGTCGCTTGCTTATCAATTATTTAATTGCATTAAATCTGTAGCCTCTGCTTTGCGTAATTGTTGGCATTTTGTGGCCAGCACCAAATTGGCCACAAATAAATAACAATTACAATTTTGACCATTTCAGCGAAACTGCGCAAACATTTTGCCCAAAATTAAACAAATCTACAAAACACAAACAATTATTTTATGCCTTCTGATTGCCAGACAAATAAATTAGGCCCGCCTGCAATTGCTAGTTACCAGCTTTGATTAACCATTCCACTGGCGAAGCATAAATAAATTATGCGAAATGCTACAAAAAAAATTAAAACAACATGGAAAACATATTTCAGGCAGGACTCGTAAATGTTTTGCACAATTTAAAGCTGCGGGTATATACAAAAGTGGTTGTATTTTGTGATTTCGAAACATTATAAATTTGAAAATGCCTAAAGCAAAAATTCAAGTATTTTGTAGCAGAATTTATTAAAGCCTTCAAGAAAACAAATATTTGCGACTTTTGCTCTCTCCATTTAGCAGCAGGGACAAACTTAAATCTGCCCAATTAAAGCTGGACAAATGTATTTTCCAAGGTAGCCAAACTATTCGACACCCCGATAATTACATTTGTGCCAACGGGGATCTGAGAACTATGCAGCCAATGTGAACTGTCCACTGGGAGCTGTCCGCCGGGAACTGTCCACTTGCTTCTGCGAAAATCAACATAAATAGCACGGCAACATCTCCATTTCTAACTTGATTTTGCCTGGCGCCAACGCAAAACGTGAAAAACGCCGTAAAAAGGCTAAAACCAAAAAAAAATGTTTGCGACGCGCCAGAAAAATGCAATTTCACAGTTTGGTGAATTTTTATTGTCGTCGCTTTGAGTGGGTTTATTTTTTTCTTTTGTGTTGGTATTTTCGGTATTTTTTGTTTGCGTTGGTTTTTTTTTTTTGTTTTTGGTTTTTGGCTGTGTACTAACTGGGGAAAAACTTACCGCTGATGGTTGCGTTCGCTGGCGTGTCCATGAATATCATCGATGCCGCCGCCGCCGTTGCCGTTGCCGCTGCCAGTGGCGCCGCCAGCGCTTGCACCACTTGCACCACAAACGGGCGCATAGTCGGCAATGTGATCCTTCTGCATGTCGAGAGTGTCGCCGCTGGGCGAGGTGCGCCACACCATGCCACCGGTGGAGGCATCCAGCCAGTAGCCGTTGCCATTGCGCGTCGATAGACTCGGCATTTTGAGCACGTCGCTTGTGTGATTGCCTGCAGGTGGGCGGAGAGAGAGAAAGACAAAAGAGTGTGAGTGAGAGGCGCATAGGTTCTGAGGCAGAGCAATTAAATGTTTTGCAACAAATTGCGAGCCAAATAAATTGCGCCCGGAAATTAACAAAAATACAAAAAAAGGTACTGGCGCGCTTGGTGTCTTTCCAAAAACAATTACGCGGCAATTTCACCTGCATTTTTTTAGCCATGCTTATAATGATAAAATAATAATTCACTTAATTCTGATTAAGCCAATTATTACAGTTTTAAGTGCTTATAAAGAATTTGTGAAATTGCAGCGAAAGTGTTTTTTGGGCCAGTTTATGTGATTTCAATGTCACGCGCTGCAGGGCTATAAATTCAGCGCATTAAAATAATATTATGGCTGTGTGGGTTAAGGGGCGTATGCGCAATTTTCCCTATTGTCACCGCACACACACACACACAGAGAAATCAAATAAATTATTGTCAAATTTCCAGTTGGCGCCCGTCGCTTGTATAAAAATGTGTTGCATACTTTCAAGCAGCTCGCAGACAAAAAAAATATTGCATAAAAAAATGCACCAATTAAACTGTCCCCGGGTTATAACTGCGCATCAAGCGAGTATTTTATGGCGCTTGTTGTTGTTGCAGGGCGGAGATGGTTGTGTGTTTTGGGTGGACAGGCGGGCGCTTTTTATTGTCTATGGCAGGTGAGCTGCATGAACAGTTTTGCGCTTTTCGCTGCTTAGTTTATGCCAACTGGCGCCCATGAATATGCAATGCGATTTTTTTTCTCCTCCATTTCACCGTAATTTTTTTCGCCTTTTTGACGCTTGTTTTAAAATGTCGGTTAGCTGCGGCTTGTTGAACAATGCCAAAGTTGAAAAGCAATGTTGTTGTCTACACTTACGGCCATTACAACTATATTGTAAGCTATTGAAATTGAAAACAATACGCAACAGCTTAACGGGCTTGTTTTTTAATACGTTTTCAATGCAATTGCACTAAAAGTTTTCAAAAAAGTTTAATTCACGAAGAGTTTTAAATTATATTTAACTGGCATTTGAACTGCAAAAAGTGCTTAATGAAAGCAGAGAGCGAAAAAAAACCTGGGTAATATGAAGTATGACGGCAGAAAATATAAAAGTATTAATTAAGAGAAATTATCAGTTTTTCAAATGAGAAGAAAATAAAGTTTATACCAATACTCCTAAAAAAGCAAGACAAATTATAGTAGAATTTTAATTATGAATTGGTAATAAGAAATGCCGGTTTATAGATAAAAAACGCATGTCTTAGAAGCATGAAGAATTACATTTTTTTAAGAGTTCGTTTTTCTTAAATTACTTTAAAGTAATTATTTGAATTATATATTGTCAAAACTCTGAACTAGTTAATATCATGCTCTATTCGATATCCCTTAACTAGTTTTCTCAGTTGCAAATCCCTACAATTAAGCAAGTTAGGTTTCCTAGTGGCATGTTTATTGCGTATTGCCACAAGCCAACGAGCAATGTTTACTGTGGCAACCAACTAAACCCAAAACCTAAGTACCAGTGCCACATTCGGTAGTTAACAGGTAAACCCTCTTCGCCCTTTGAAACCCCCATTCCTTTTATGGCTTCTCGTATTGCAGCTAATTTCAATTAGACCACAAGGTCCGCCCCCAACTGCGAGTGTTGAACATGCCAGGGACACACACACAACTTGTTGGTTAATAATGCACACAAAACTAAATGCATAATTGCAGTTGACTCCAGGGAGGGTGTGAGGAAGTGGAGAAGAGGGCGAGGGGGGGGGGGGCACAGGCGTGGAACGTCACGTGCAAAATGTTAATTTCTATTATGTGCCCCGGACGAAAATTTGTGCTGTGCTGCCTGCTGAAATATTTATTCGCACCTATTTTGTTGTGCGGCTGTGTTTGTGTCGGAGTGTGTGAGCCGCGAACAATGGAAAATTAGCGTTATTTATATATGCAAATCTGTGTATGTGTGCGGGTGCAAAAAGTCTAGCTAGGAAGGAAACGCCACTAGCTGAGCTGAACGCAACGGATGCAGCTCGGTTGTGCTTGGGGCAGAAGAAGGGGCAGAAAGGGGGCAGGGGGTTTGGCTGGTCTTTGGGTACTCACCTCGCATGGTATTCAGAGCGGACTGTTTCATCATCATGTGCTTGCGCTTCACAAAGACCATGGCGCCAAAGGACAACATCATGATGGCCAGTATGGCGCCCAGGAGTATAATGAACCAGGGCTGTGTCAGCACATCGTTCACATGATCTTGATTGATGGGATAGCTGCGGAAGAGAACACAAAATCAAGCAAAATACAATAAAGCAATTTCTTAACATTATAGTTACAGTTAAAAATAATGTTATTAAGTAAGCTGCGCCCAAGCCATATTCTTTTTTAGTTTCATTTCGTGATGTTAAAAATCAAAATCAAAAATCAAAATATCTTTGATCGACGTTAACAACAATGTTTGTTTTTAAACTTAAAATATTTTTAGTCGCATCGATGATTATCAACACGTTTTTAAATCACCAGTTTAATGTATGTAGACCCATTGAAGGGACTATGGGGTTTCCTAATACTATTAAAAACTAATACTTTTAACCCTTAAAACGTTTTTTTAAAACATTTCAAACAATTCAACTTTGAATCACCATCATATTATAATCATATTTATCCATAAGGGGTTTTTTCCAGTAAAGTTCAATTTTAGTTTAACATAAGTTGATACTTACCGCTGGTTGATAAACGGATCGAGCCGCTTGGTTATGGGATCGAGACGCAGTGTGGCCGGCACACAGTAGGGTCCAATGCCAGCATTATTGCCCGCTGCCACGCCCACCGTATACATGACGCCCTCGGTGAGATTAGCCAAGACCAGCGTGGGAGAAGCAGCATCAATAGTCACATTTGTCAAAATACGCGAGAAATTGTGGGCCGTATCGATGCCACGCACAATTACGTGATAGTAGAGCAAAATACCTGCACAGGGTTGAAGTTAAGGGTTAACGAGATAACGGATAACGCGATTGGAAGGGGTGAATATACATACCATGCTGTTCCTTCAATTCGGGCGCTTTCCACTTCAAGAACACCGCGGAAGCATTGAGCAGAATGGCCTCCATGCCAAATGGCGCCTCATTGGGCACTGAAAAAAAGAGGCATAAACCAGATACGAAAGATGAGTTAGGATGGGTTTCCTGATGTAACGTTGGGTCGGTGTTTCGGTGTCGAAATGCGTTTTTGATTGTTTTGCCAGCAGCTGGCAGGGCTCTAATGAGCCGCGTCTGGTGGCGGCTGCTCTAATTAATTGCCATTTAGTGGGCTGGCACTTGAGTGTAGTTTGGTCTTCGGAACAGTTCCGGGTAGCGTCCGACCATTGTGACGGACGGACGGAGAGTGAGAGAGGCTATTTTAAGGAGCGGGTGCACATATCAAGTGGCTGCATTCATCACGGCACCTCACGTTGCCGCACTTCAAAAGCTCATCTTCATTTGTTTATTTATTTCCTGCTGTCGCTGGCATTTACCCCCTAACAAGAACCTACCCCTAACCCTACCCAAAACACCAGATCTCTGTCTGCAACGGTTGAAGCAATTTCTTTAAATAAACACACGTGCGAATGCGAAACAAAACAACGACAAAAACCGGCAGCGACAACATCATCTCTAAATAGGTGCCTGTCTAGGTATATATATATACATATATATGTATATGTATAGGGTTGGCATAGGTATACTTAGGAGCGTGTTGCTGCGATTCCTTTTCTTTTATTTCGCTTCTGGCTTTGTTTCTTTTCCTGCTGCTGTTGCTCTGCGACATGCTAAAGTGCTTGTCAGGCTTTTTGTCTATGAGGGCTTTCTCTTTCTTTTCTTTGCTTTCTACTCTCTTTTTATTACCGCGGCTGATGACGCGCTTAACACGTAGCTGCCATTGTGTGGCATATACGACCTCGAGGCAAGTCTTAAAAAAAATGTGTTGCACGTCACAATTGACAAACCAATTGGAAAATTGCAATTGAAATGACGGTTTCCATCCGATGTTTACACTCATCTATGCCACTGCACACCTGTATCAACAGAGCTCTGAGCACTTGATAGTTGATCTGTACAATAGAGTTTCTATCTTCAACCGAACTAAACGCTTCTGCAAGATAAGTTTAGTTAGTAGGAATTTTTTTAATATTCGGAATATTTTTCATTCCTGAAGAGTTTCTCTTTTTCATTCTCGATTTAAAGAGCATTTGTGAGTCTTCAAAGATACTTTTCATGTTTCTAAGCTGCACAGTTATTTTTGTACCCGTATCCCTTATTTGCCCAGCTTCATTTCTACTGAAGGACCTGTGCCTTTTCCCCTTCCTGACGCAGGATGCACAAACGCGCATCAAATTTGCACGGCAATACTTTTTGGCGGTGGGGCGCTTAGGCCTTAAGGGGGGCTGAGCGGGTGAGGGGTGCAGCAATAATTGTTGTTTATCTTTACACAATTGCGTTGGCAATTTCTTTGAGTTGCTGTTGCTGTTGCAGTTGTTGTTGTCATGCGAAATGAGTTGTGATTTGCAGAGCAGACCCGACAGATGCAACAGACCCAGCATAAAACCTGCCACCACGTGGCAAGGCGCAACGTTTGTGCATTTTATATGGCAACAGCTGCAGCCGCAGCGTTTGTTGACTTATTCACGGCACTGTCTCTTCTCTCGCTCGCACTCATTCATTCAGTGTTTGCCTTTGCGGCCTGCGTTTGCCTCCACTCGCATTCCTGGAGCTCTGTCCTCTGTTTTTAGCTGCGAATCTGCTTCTCTTTTTTCTGCTCTCCCTGCCTTTTTTGTATTTAATTATTTTCTAAAAAGTCACCTCATTGAGAATTGTGCACTTTTTGCAGCGCTCTTTTGAAGTTTTTCGGTGATAAAATGAGGTGATAAACCTGTCTGCAAAGTTTCCAGCGTTGAGTTGGCATCTTTGCAACAGCAAGATAAATAGCGGGGGAGAAGGAGAAAGAGGGCCCCAAGAAAAATGCTGACTTGAGAATTCGGACAGTCTTATCAGGCGCAGCCTGGGAAAGTGCATCTGGAGGATATGTGTCTTAGTCAAGTGATATCAGCTAAAGTCGGTAATACGCCAAGTTTGCGCTTAGATATGTCGAACTTGGCTGATATGTGGAGATCTCTAAAGCTAGGCTATGAAAGCTGTACAAAAAAGTGAAAGAAAAGCAAGTTGGTACGTTGCAGTGCGGGTGTAACCGACTGTGCAATACTCGTTCGCAGCAGAATAACAGCTTCAAACAGTCGACAATTGTCTTGATTATTATTGTTGTTTATATTGAAAATATAGATATTTTTATTAGAGATCACACGAAAACTGTCAGCCAAATTTGGCGAGTCTAGCAATAAAATTGTGAATGATTTTTGGCAAGTTAAATGAATATGATCGATTTTCACCAATAAATTTATTGTGCGATCTTTAAAAGAGCTCTTTCAATTGAGGAAAAGAGGTTTATTAGACGAAGCACTTTCATCTAGTTCGATATTCATTCTATTCTTATCCCGTTTTTAGTTAAAATTAAAATAACTTTACGCTCCCTTTCTTTTTACGTTAGAATTTAAAAGCTTTGCGGTTATTTGCAGTTCTTTCAAGCGCGGCACAAATAATTACATGTATAGCTTCAGCTGCGGGCTACATTCCTCGAGAATCCTTTCACCTGCCTGTCACATGCGACACATGTAAATCGCCACATCAAGTATTCCACACACTCAACACTCGCACACACACACACACGCATGAATTGCCTTCGCTAGTCAACCAAGTGTGTGTGTGGAACCCGAGCCTACGTGCTTGCCGCGTTATCCTGCTGCCGCATATCCTTTTGCAGCCACTTTTTATACCCCTACTTCGCATTCCATGGCATTTTTACACACGCATGATTCGCTTTTTGCAGTGTTCAATGATTGACATACTTTTTATTTGCCATATCCGAAATTTCGGCACCCTCCCCGCCCCCTTTTCGGGCAGTTGTTTTTTGTGTGCGACCCTCAAAATGATATGCGATTATGGGACCCGCATAGCAGCTGATGCCAGCTTGGGATCAGCTCCTGGCCTGGCGTGGCCTGGCATTTATGTAACGCAGTTTCTTTTTAGCGCTCATATCCTTTTATTGTATTGAGTTATTGTTGCAATGCGAACAGAGCTGCATTTGTCGCAAGCATCCCCTCGACTGAGGGTTGCTGCCGCACGTCGCGGGGGTTGTTTAGTTCTATAGGCATTTATATGGTTTGTTGAATTTCGCTGCGATTTTGGTTCTAGTTCATTAGGCGCCAGGCGTAGACAACTGCAGATTTGCCTGTTTGGCTCCACGCATAAATAATACATCAAAGGATGCCCCAAACTGGGTAACTCAGGGTGGAAGGGGGAAAGGGGTTGTCAAAATACTCACCATCTTCGAGGGTGCGCGCCAGGCGCGAATTTGAAGGTTTGCCCTCGACAGATTTGTAAAATGGCACAATGAAAAATTCATAGAGCGTATACTGCAACAGTCCTGTCAGCGTACAGGACGAAGCGCCGCCGCCATTCAGTATCGTCAGTATGCGATATTTGTTGCTGTACGACGATTGGATTTGACTCTGGGTCTGCTGCTCATGCTGCTGCTGGGCATCCATTGCATCACGTTTGCCGGCGGCGGCAATATTTAGTTTCGTTGAAATCAAGGCCGACGCGGATGCGGAGGCGGATGTGGAGGCCAGCAACGGATTGGCATTGGCCGTAACCATGTTTGTTATTGGATTTGGCAGCTGGCGCGCGTAGATATAGAAACCCTCGACGTATTTGCCATTGATGATCTGCATGAATAAACGAGACGGGTTTTAGCCACGTTCGAAGAGTGGAGCTGGGCTTTTGTATTGTTTACGAACCTGCCAAGTGAGCTTCATGCTGGTGGAGTCCACAACGCTGGCATTGGTCAGCTCCACAACATCGCCAGACAAGAGGCTGGCGCGTGCCTCGCTCAGATCCAGGCCGCTGTTGAAATAACGCTGCAGAGCGAAGGACGAAGGATGCGAATGAGGCTAGTTTGGAAAAAGAGGAACACTCCATTTGATAGAACTTACCGTGCCCACAGCTATGGGCTCCGACATGGGACTGGGCAGGGAGAGGCCGTGCGAGTTCTCGGCGCGTATCAGGAAAAAGTAGTTGACGCCCGTAACGAGGCCCAGTTGGGTGAAGGTCGTGTTCTGGATCCGTGTGCCGACGGCCACCCAGCCGTCTGTCTCGTTCTTGCCGAACATCTCGACGACGTAGCCCACCAGGCTGGAGGCGCCCACCTTGTTGCTGCGCGTCCAGCTGAGGGTGACCGAATCCTCGCCCTTCTCCACCAGCTGCGGTTTGCCGGGCGGGCCCGGATACGTGGACAGCTCCGGAGCGCGATAGAACTTGATGTTCGGATTGGTGGGCGTGTCCAGGCGCAGATAGCCGCTCCAGGAGGACTTGCCATTGCGATTGCTGGCCACGCACGTGTAGAGACCCTCATCCTCGTTGCGCTGCAAATCGGATACGGTCAAGGTGCCCGCCTCGGAGAGATTGCGACGCTCGTGCTCCTGCACATCGATGGGTATGCCATCCAGATACCACGAGATCTGCGGCGCCGGTGTGCCCAGCGTGCGGCAGGGCAGCACCACAATCGACTTAACGGGCAGCGTCTGATTCACGGGTCCCTGCTCGATAATCGGCGGCGGCAGCTCGAACTGGGTGTCCACATTGACCACAGTGCGGCTGCTGACGCTGCCAACGGCATTGAGGGCATTGCAGACGACCACCTTGCCGGAATCCTCGCGGGCGAAGCGGGCTATCGAGAGCACCGAACGACCCTCGGGCGTCAAAGTGACCTCCAGGCGGCCGTCGCGATAACCGGGCAGCAGCAGGGAGCTGTTGCCCTCGACGGACCAGTACAAGGTGGGGCGCGGATGTCCGGTGGCCTGGCACTCGAACAGCACCTCGTCGCCGATCTCGACGAGCTGATTTTTGGGCCGTGTCAGGAACTTGGGTGGTGCTGTGGAAACAGTTTGTTTTGAGATAGGATGTCAGGAGTGGGTGGGTGGGGAGAGCAATTAACTTACCGTGGACGGTGAGTATGCCCGTGGCCGTAATTGAGCCGACCGCATTGTCCGCCTCACAACTGTATTCGCCCATGTCCTCGAGCGTGACGTCGTCCAGCTTCAGACTGCGGTCCTCAAGTATGTGCACACGACCTGTAAGAGAGCCATCGAGTGTGAGTGTGGATGGGTGGATGGTGGAACAGGGGGTTAAAGTGAGCTCAAGCCAAAAACGAGCAACTAACTCCGACGTCTTCTTCTACTTCGTTAGTAGTTCAAGTAGCGTAAAAATCGCCCAGACGATGGAAGAGGGCTAGTTCGAGCAACCGCAGCAAAGTAAGCCAAGAGCTAGCCAGAATGGGAGCTGGGGGATTGGGGGCTGGAGCGTACACAGCCAGCTTTTGTGGTTGTGTCTAACAATAAAAGATAGCAGACAACAACAAGAACTAGAAGAACTGCAAGTGCCGCACACTAAATACCCTTGCAGGAATTTGTATCAATCTTTCATATATCATATTTAGTTTAATATATATGAACAATTCAAAATTATAAAACTGTTGGGCAAGATTTACGAACAAATCTCCAGATTTGTTGTATGTAATAATGTAATAATACTCAACTATTTTTCATTTATAATTTGCAATTGTTGAAAATATCGAATGTTGTGGTATGTTTTTCTTCTAGTTTAAGCAATACCTTTCGATCGCTACAAATCTCGAACTCTTCGTCACTAGCGCGTGCTGCGCTCCGATATTTGATATAAAATCTATTTTATCTATTAAACACTAATACTAGATTAGTTTTGATAGGCATGCTGGATGAGTTAAGTAAAATACCCTTTTGAAGGGTATAAAAGGAGAAGAGCAGCTTTGCTTTCTTTTCGGTTGGTTTCCTGACTGCGAAATAGATTTTAAATGCTGTTGTTGTTGTTGTTATTATTCTTGTTGTTGTTGTTGCTCCTTCAGTGGCCACTATGCCAATTGTTTGCTTAACAAAAGTTTAGCCGCCCTCGAAGGGCTGAGCCACCTTCAAGTCCCATCAGCTGACGAAATGTGTTTTTGCCGTATTTTCTTTTACGGCTTTTGGCTACGAGGCGAGTTTTAAAGAAGCGTAACTAGCTCAAAGCGGACGAGGGCGAGGACGAACAGTTCCTAAACATATCTCCCCTCCCGTTGGTGGTTTTTCTAGCTCCTTTCGGCTTCGGTTAGTTGCACTCTTTGGCGGTGATGGGGTGCGTCCTGTCTGAAGGACAACATTGCAACAGTCGAGTGTTGTGCAAGCAGAATTGTTGATTGCTGCCAACAGAGATTGGCAATTAACGGAATTAAAAGTTACAGTTGTGTTTACACAGTGCGGGCGAGTGCGTGGCCACCACCCACAACCACAATCACACTAACAACAACAGCAACAGCAACAAAAACAACAACTAACTACAACAACTACTAACGGGCTGTCACTGTAGGTGTCTAGGTGTCACTGCGAGAAATGCCACAAAAACTGTTAAAAAGAACTCAGATCACTGAAAGGAAGCCATAAAATGTGTTTTAACGGATTTAATTTTACAATTTAAATGACTCTCATTTATTAAGATGATGAGGAAAGCAGATACAAATGTCAAATAGAGAGTTTTATTAGGTGTATATTAAAAAAATATGCATATTAAAATTATTTAATTAAAGAAAGAACATAAAGTAAATATAGTTCTTGGTTCCCTCTATTTGTAAAAATGTAAAAATAAATGGTCAATTATCTGCATAGATTTTTGATATATATAGATAAATATATAAACACTAAAATGTTGCCCAAAGAAAACATGAACTAATTTGATGATTAACTTCATAGCCACAATAGGGTTCGACCTATATTAGCTTTTTAAATTGATTCTTATTTGCTTCCCTTCAGTTTGCTGGTCGGCATTTCTCTCAGTGTAGCTCTGCAAATGCTGTCAGTGCAAACATGAAAAGCCACAGGCCAAAGGCCAAAGTAACCGCACAAAATAAACTTTTTTCTGTGACGTTTCCACTCGTTTCCCCAATTAGGGGGAAAAACAGTAAACAAAAAGCTGCAAATTTCATTTGAAATGCAACCAACAACAAAATGGCCGACATTGCACTTCCGCTTAATTGACCAACTACTTATATGCATATATATATATATTTTTTGTATATCTATGTTTAGGTACTTACGTAGGGGCATATTGCCGCCAGAGGCGGTGCGTCGCCACAGGACATCCGGCAGTGGATCCCCGCCAATGCGGCACTGAAAGACAACGGAGCTGCCCACCACAGCCGTCTGATTCTGGGGACCGCGTATGAGAAAGGGACGCACTGCAAATGGAAAGAGCGAGAGGGGGCAGTTGAGAAAGGTTCGCGACTTTTGGGGGGGGCGGGGCGTACTTACCGTGCACCTTGAGAAAGGCGGTGGCCGATTCGCGTGTGCCAACCACATTTTTGACCACACACTGGTAACGGCCGTCATCCGACTGACGGGCATCCTGGATGGCCAGATTGCCGCCATCGACGATGCGGATGCGCTTATTGCCAGCGCCGCCGCTGCTCAGATTCAGCGTCTGTCCGTTTTTGCGCCAGGAGATTTGCGGATCCGGTGAGCCGCGCGGTGCACCGCATTCCATCAGCGCCACCTCGCCTTGGGCAACGCGGGTGTTCTGCGGTTCCAGGCGAAATTCATCGCGCAAAACTGAAAAAGAGAGGAACAAAGATAGAGAGAGGGAGTGAGAGAGTGAGCGAGGGGCAACGGGTTAAGCTTTGATTGATTCAATATTAATAACTGTCGGGGCAAGGATACGCTCAGGTGAGCGCCAGTCAGACAACACTTACTTTATCCCTTTTGCTGGCTCGAGCATTCTTCATATTTAATGCGTCCGCCATTTGAAATGACCCCACCACGCCCACTCAGCCGCCCCTGCTACCACTCAATATACCAATAAAACCTTGATAATAATGTGCTGTCCATGCTTTGAGCTGCTGCTGTTGCAAAATTAATAAGCCTTGGCATTTGCAATGCGTATTTTTCTTTTCTACTTTTTTTCGTATTTCCGTAGCAAACAGAAATTGAAAATTGAAAAGTATGTGTGTGTGCTCGACTAGCAAATACCCTAATTTTAAAACCAATCATTTTATCTTACATATATCTTAATAAATATATATTAAAACGGTTTGAAAACATCTATTTATTTTTTTTTTGTATGTATATACAAAACTTTTTAACTGTATTTAAATAGTGGGTTCTAAATTAAATAAAAGTTGGCAAGCTTTGATTTTAATAATTAATGAATATTTTTCTACTATTCCAAATTATAACATTCCCTTTTCGTGTTTCTGCCATCTCATGATAAAATGCAATTGCGAAATTGCAAGCTAACCTACGAGTACAGGGTATTGAAATGGAGACTACAAATTGTGAAATCTAAAATGCTAAATGTAAAATGCACTTCAATATACGCATAGTGTGCTTCGTTGCATGCCAAAGGCAACAAAGCTGCTCCGCAAACAAGCGCCGAGCTTTAGAATCCAATCCGGCATATCATTTTGGAGCGTACTGTGTTGTTAGAGATAATCAGATGTGAGCAGGTTGATAGCCCTTTAAATGTGCTCAAGTACTGTAGAAATTGAAATCCTTAACGGGCTGTGACACTGGAGTAATTAATTAAACTGCTTGGCCCTTGGCAACGCACAGCAGCCCCAAAAATACAAGGACCCTTTCCATAATCCTTATCTCTTCATCTGCCGTCGCTGCTGTGGATATCAATTACAAAACATTTCTGCGAAAATGCTTTATTTTATTAATTAGAAAGCAATGCGAGCTCATGACGTGCCCGTCACTCACCGGGCAGCAGAAATAGCTGCAGGAACAGGAACTGCAACTG
Source organism: Drosophila nigromelanica (assembly GCA_004149465.1). Taxonomy (NCBI): domain Eukaryota; kingdom Metazoa; phylum Arthropoda; class Insecta; order Diptera; family Drosophilidae; genus Drosophila; species Drosophila nigromelanica. The sequence goes on from SCDS01000614.1 coordinate 24,955, forward strand.
GACATGCGATGCAATTGTATTTCGGGCATGAAAAGGGGTTGGTTAACTTTCGGAAATGCAAGCCACAAAAGTTCATTAGCCGAAAATGTGCAACGTCAATCGATCAACGTCGTTGTGGGAGATTTTTTTTGGGCATACGCCTATTTTGTTTCTTAAAGTGTCCTTCAATTCGGAGAATTAACCCTTGAAAAATAGCGTAGGAGCTAAAAAAAACGCTAAGCTGCCAACTTTGCAGCCAAGTCCCAAGTTTTGTATATTAAAAACCTCATGTTATGGAATTGCAACCCTTAACTCTCGTTGAATTTGGCTGATATGCACGGAATTTATACGGAAGTGCACAAAAATAGTATATGTAAAAGTTGTGTAGCGATATATCCATAAATATGATGTAACATCAATTATGGTAAAAATATAATATTTAACTAGAGATGTGTGAAAAGGTCTTTCAATATTTGTAATGATTAATTTCTGAGACTGCAAAAACTTGAGATATATATAGTAAAATTATAGACATAATTCGAATGCCAAATATTGTCTATTTTTGACAAACCAAATTAGTAGATCTTTGCCCATTTTGAAAACCCTCGAGAATTTCTAAATGATATACTTACATGCGACTTGCAATGTTGCATTTCTGGAACGCGCGACGCCGAATTCGTTCTTGGCCTGGCACCAATAGGTGCCCGCATCGCTTTCCCGGCGCGAGTGTATGACCTGCAACAGAAGAAGAGATTAGGGATTAGAGACATATATTAGAGATATATGTGTGGCATTAAGTACGAGTAGTAGTTATGGGCTTAAGTGCGACACGTGTCGCCGGCACAAAGATCAAAACAGAACGAAAGTCGCTCAACCAAAATCAAATAATACCGAAAGTGAAAACGTGCCACGACCCTGACTTTAACTGCTGTCTGTCTGGCTGTCCCGGGGCGCTCTGACCAGTCCACTCTGCGTATACGCAATTTAATTTAATTAAAAAAGAAAAAAAGAGGAAGAAACAGAGCCAGCTTGCAACAACCCCAGGTCCAGTTGAGGTCGGAGGGTCCGATGTGCCTTAATCACTTGGCCTCTTCAGTTTTAATTGGCAACAAACTGTAAGCTTGTCGACAAGTCACTTAGGATTGGGGCACGACTCCCAAAATGCCTGGCACAACCCCGGCCAAATGCCATTGAAAACAATAAAAATAAACAGCTGGGGTTGCAGATGGGGAGACGGGGGCTGGCTGGCTGACAGGAACTCATCACAAATTGCCGGGGCTGCTCGGCACGAGATATGCCCAAGTAACTGTAAATATGCGACTGTATGATGATGCAAATTGATGCCAGGCGGTTTTTAATGATATAAGCATCGTGTTCCATCCCCTCGCAGCCTACTCGAGTGTTTCAAATGCGTCCGGCTCGACACTGGCGTCCAAAATATTGTAACCCATTCGCCATCACGTTGTTAACAATTTAACAACATTTCAATCGAAAACTCGCTCAGCCCGAAATAATTCGTAAAATTCCAGCAAAAGAAAGTGGAACGAAGAAAAATAACAATAAAATTTCTCTAAAATAAATTTTGCTGCATTTAATGAAAATCAACTGCGCGGGGGGTGGCAAAAATTTAATATAAACAAAGCAGCGACAGCCAAAACAAAAAAAAGAGGAGAGAAATTGCAATATAGGGGTGAGTGGGTGGGGGAGGACTGTTGCCCCACCCCTTTCCCCCCCTGCAATGTGTCTCATTAGCTAAAATTGTGAAATGTGCACGCACGAAGGGTAAGTGGGGTGGGAACCTGTAGAGATGGGAACGAGACGATATTTAATGTCACGAACTGGAAATATACTGAAAATACGAGGACTAAAAATGCATAGAAAAACAATGTTGTTTATAGTTTCTTTTTATACTTTAAATAAATTACTTAATTCTTTTTTGTTTGGGTTCCTTAAAGATAAACTATACTTTTTTTTAAGCCAAACGTGTTTTTAAACTATTTTTATTATTGTTCCTTATGTTTTCAAATCTAACGAATCTTAAGCGTCTAATCGAAGATAAATCTTACTTTTCTTAAATTATCATTATTTTATTTTCAACACAAATTTTGTGCTTCATATTTTACTTAGGCTTTTTCGCAAGTATAGAATATTTCTGACATTTTTTAAACACTAACCAGAAAATCGAAAGGCGCGAAATCCAAAAATTGTATTAAAATATTGTATATTTTCTAATTCGTGTATTATTCTTTTGTTTCTCGTCTTGAGCACAGTCCATCTCTAATTCTCAGAGACAGCCACTCACTCGACTAAACAATTCGCAAGTGTTTCAGGCCTAAACTAGACAAAAAGGGGAATTCTGTGAAGCTCCTGTTGTTATTGCGCTGTCTGCATTTTGTTTTCCTTTCCGATCCAAATGCAGCCAATCGGAATCGCATAAAATAATATGAGCAAAAAATTTATGCACAAATGTTGCGTTTCTCAGGCGTGCGAGCAGAGAAGAAAAGAGAGCTGCAGAAGGCAGCTGTAACTGGGCATAATGATAGAGCTGGGTCTCTGAACTCACCTTCAGAAAGAATAAGCCACCCGCGGGCAGCATTATGCGATGCGAGCCCGCATCCGTCTTCAGTTCGCGACCATCCTTGAACCACTGAATCGTCGGAGTTGGATTGCCCTCGGCCTTGCAATTGAACGTGAATGGATCATTTTTTGGCACCGTCGTGTCCATGGGATGCTCGATGATGTGTGGATTTTCACCTGGCAAAAGATAAAAGAAAGTTGAAAAATTAAAAAAGGAACAATTACTTTAGGGTTTTTGGTCTTTACCACCAAGAGCGTCTTCTAACATGACAGACTTAAGATTGAACATATGTGCGTGTTCTTAAGTGCCCTCTCTAGGGACTGGCAATGCATCTTCTCTGTGTTAGACAAGATTTGTCACTTAACGTTCAGCAATTAATGCGGCATTTAAAAAAAAATACGGATAGTCCCCCAAGGAGCAGAATCTAAGCTGAAATTATGTTAAGGAGCACTGTAATTCAGTTGAATTTGGTCCTCGCCTCAAATTCAATTAACTTCAAGAAAATATTTGCTCGTCCACGGTGCAGACAGAATTGGACGGCCGGACAAGCAGACTAAACATAAATTTACAGCATGTCGATAAGGATGAAACAAAGGACAACGCTAGATAAACTTTATTAAAAGCGGCAGCAACAGTGAAAACAACAACAACAACAACAATGGCCAGCGAAATGGAGAACAGCTGAAATGTAATTACGAAAAGCGCTTAAAGGTGATAAATATGTGTGTGTGTGCAGAGGAGAATGAAAATGGAAAATGGAACTTTGAAGATGCACAACGCATTTTCGGGAGGGCTCGGGAGGGGTCGCCTGGCTGATAGTAACATAATTCAGCCGGAAATTAAGTTCTGCAGATTTATTGAAAGTGGATAGTAATGAAAGCTGAGCGACAGAGAACGAATGACGATGATTCAAACTGTGATTGAAGAGATATTACAGTTAGAGCGGGGAAAAGCTTTAAGCCGAGAAGAGCAAATGCTTTGCACAGAAATTTTGCAACGAAAGATATTAAATTTGATCTATATATTAAACTAAATACCCTTTGTCCCAAAATTGTCTATCAGATTTTGACCTCGCTTAGAGGTGTTTTTGTTTGATAGTTAATTCAGCAAACATTCGCGTGTCGTGACATTGTTATCACCATGCGAAATCACCATTCAGTGATCACTGTTCAGTGATTTGGCTTTGAGCTTCACAACGCCATTTATTAAATGCGTGCGAATTCAGAGGAACTGTGAGCGCACCTTGGTGAATTTGTCAATTGCTTTTGTGCTCTGTTACCAAGCTGGGCAGCAGCCTTTTGTGCTCCACGCTTTGTGCGATGCAGAGCTTTGACTATTGTCTGCTCTTGCTCTCTTCATTCACTCTCTTCGTGTCGTGCACTGCGTGTCCCTTTGTTGTTATTACTGCTGCTGCTGCTGCTGTTGTCACGGCGACAGTGTGCTAATTTAAATGATGAAATGCTTGAGCAGACGAGATGAATGTAAAGCAAGTGCTGGTTGAATAGTTGTTCGCTGTGCAGATAATAAAGCTCGGCACTGCGGTAGCGCTGATTATTAAAATGGCACAAACGAACCACAGCTCAGCTGCGCACGGAGAAAAACTCTATGAAAATTCTTTGGGCAGCTCTCGAAATATTTAATTAAGCAAAAACATGTTGCAGCAAAATCAACAAAAAACCATATGCAAATAGTAAAGCACGCACGGAGAAAGAATGGACGAAAGAGAAAGAGGAATTGATGGCAATGGCAAGGTGTGTGGTGAGAGCTTCGATAAGCTTCCTAACAGCAAATATGCAAAAACAACATCAGGTAAGTAAAAATATGTAAAATTTACTAAAACAATTACTACACAAAGTCAGAAGGTTCTTGTTGCTTTTGTATACATATGCACATGCAAATGAAATAGGAGAGCATGAGTCACATTGACTTCTAAATACCTTATAGTTGAGGTAAATGCAAATCTCTTTCAAACGCTTTTATTGCATGTGCTCTTTGTAAAATCGTTTACTTTTTTTTTGGTATATTCTCTATTAATATTGTGCGTAGTCGTTTTTAATACCCTTACGCTTTTTGCTTTGTCCAACTAATAAAGGAAGACAAACTGCAGCGCAAAGAAGCCACAAACATTTGTCGACAGAGACTGCAGCTGCTCTGTCGACGTCAAAGCTTTGCTATTAAACTGCACAGAAGCAGCGGCAGCAGTAGGAGAGTAAATAAATGAGAGTAGAGTGGGTGAGCGGGAGAGCAAGACTCTGCACTTAATTACGCTCATTTGGTGCACGCACTCTGTGTGTCTATGTGTGTGTGTGTGTCTGTGCTTGTCTGTGTGTGTGTGTGGGTGGCTGCGTGCGTTGGCAATTTATGCATATGAAATAATGTAAAAGAAGTCTGTGTAAATAAACAGCAAAGTGCTGCCGGCGTTGAAATCATGCAAGCGAACATACACCTCAGCAAATGCAAACACACACAAACACACATACACACACACACACACGCATATGCTAGAGAGAGTCTCAGGCATGTGCCAGTGTATAATGCAATGTAGTTGCGGCAGCACTCCAACAACAAGAATAACAACAACAACAAAGGCAGCAATAATAACAGGAAGTGCATTTGTTGTTGCTTCTGTTAAGAAATCTACGGCTGTTGTTGCTGCGGCTGTTGTTGTTGCTGCGGCTGTTGTTGTTGCTGCTGTGTTTGTGCGTGTTATCTTAGTTTATGTGCTTTTGCGCGTTTTGTTGTTGTTTGCAGTTGCTGTTGCCGCAGTTGTTGTTATTTGTCTGGCATAAGCATAAAAATGTCTGCCTTTGAGGCGTATCCCAGCAGCAGCAGCAGCTAAAGCAGCTGTTGTTTACACCCTTCCCTCTGTTCTTCCCTTCTGCTGCTAATTTGTCGTTGTTATATTTGACTTTGGTCACTGTCAACTACCAAGAGTTGCGTTCTCAAGCAGTTGCGCCAATATGATCATTATTAGCATGTCAACAACAACAGCAACAACAAAAACAACAGCAAAATCACAGCTTTCCACAAACAACGACGACGGCAACATGAATCGAGGTAGTGACAATGCAGCAACTAGGGAAGGGAATGAATCAGGAGGTGGAACCAGCAGGTGCACAAAAGCATATGCAAACATGTAAGCAGCTTCCCTCTCCCTTTCTCACTCTCTCTCTCTCTCTCTCTCTCTCTCTTTCTCTGTCTCGCTCAACTTGTTATCGCACCCACAAGACAGCTTGTAATCAAACAAACACCAAATGAAGGCCTGCTGCAGGTGGAAAATGTCCAGACAAACAGCTGTTGGAACCAATTGTTATACTTGTTCTGCCGGAAAACCACTGATTATGATATGTCTGTCTATGTCTGCTTCCCACTCTCTCTTTCCCTATCTGTCTCATTCATGCAGACATATACACAAAATTAAATTTTCTTGTTTAAATTTCACATAATTTCCTTGGTTATTGGCCTGTGGCAAAATGTAAGTCAAAGTTGGTCGTTGTCAGAAAGAGCATTAGGCATAAAAGCAAAAGTCAGATTGTGACAGCTTTCAAAGGCATCAAATCTAAAGCTCCGCTTTCAAATCAAGTAACTGTATCGTTGACATTGGTGCGCTGCTTCCGTTAGCGTCGGCGTCGCTGCTAAAAAATTAACAAAGCTTGACAACATATCGAGTAGCTGTTGTTGTTGTTTTTGTTGTTGTTGTTTTTGCAAGGGCCCAACATGGCAACTCAACAATAATTTATAAGCTTTTAGTGCAAGAGCAAAGTGACTACAACAACAGTGGCCAAGTTTTTGATTTGCCGCCAGCCAGCTGGCATTCAGAATTGTTGTTGTTCTTGTTGTTGTTGTTACTATTGCAATTTCTACTTCTGCTACCATTTATTTATTTATGATGACTGTTTAATTTTTAATGTGCATGCAACTTTCGCGTACATTATGAGAACTAACCATAAAAGCTTGAGGGCGACAGAGCGAGATAGCAATAGAACGAGTGGAATCAAAGTTGGAGCTCGAGTAGCGCAAAGGGTTGCCTCAGAATTAGGGCTTTATGTAAGCAAATATGCCAGAGAAAGTGTGTGTGTGTGTGTGTGCGTGTGTGTGCGTGTGTGTGTGTGTGTGCGTGTGTGTGCGTGTGTCTATTTACCTATTTTTTGTTGTTAAGCAACTAAATGCGTAAAGGCTCTTATAATTTTTAAAACCACTTTTGTTGCCTTAAGTCAAACAAAAGCTCTTAAAATTTAACAAAAGATATTCTTAAGAGAATCGGCAACATTTGCAGAGTTGAGAAACGGGAAATTCATGCAGAAATCACATTTAGAAGATTTTACGTTGAATAATATTAAATTCTACATCAGCAGCATATTTAATGTATATTTTTACTAAATGCACTTAACAAAAAAAATTGCTTTTTTTACCTGCATCTTCAATTGTTTTAGATATTACCCTGTTTCTTCTTCTTTCATCCCGGCGAAAAAAATTACTCCCCACTTCAAAAGTTGTTCCTACAAATCTGAGAGTGCAATAAAACTTTTCCAAGTGTGTGTGCGATTGTTGTTCTTGTTGTTGTTGCCCACATTGCAATGCAAAGTGTAAGAAAAATGGTGTAAAGTGCGCATTGTTCTTCCTGTTCCTGTTTTACAGTGTTTGTCTTTGTATTTGCGCGCCTCGCTTGTTTGTTTGTTTGCTGGCGGCACCTCGCCAGTAGAGGGGTAGAGAGGTAGAGGGGG
>SCDS01000614.1:32244-83505 GCA_004149465.1 Drosophila nigromelanica
GGGAGGGGGGGGGGAGGGGGGGGGGGGGGGGGGGGGGGGGGGGGGTAGAGAGAGAGAGAGTGGGCCTAGAGCGGAAGCTGCCTGGCTGCCAATTATTTAAATGCTGGTATTTACCTAACGACACAACACAACGGCGGATGTGGGCCAAGACAGAAGCCTGAACCGGAGCCAGGAGTCGGAGCCAGGAGACGGAGCCAGGAGCCGGAGCCGGCGCATAAATCATTATCACATTTATGTAATATGCACAAGGAGTCGAGGACAAAACGGGAGACAGACAGACAGGACCAAAATATTTACCCAGGCAGCGGCACCAGGGCCATAAAAACCGCAATAAACCAACGGGGATTATGGCCATAATGTGGGGATTTCATTTCCAATAGGGCGAACGCCGAGTTACAGACGTGAATAACATGTTAGCGAAAGACAAAAACAAAAAGCAAAAAAACAGCCCTCACCCTGTCGCAATTTTATTGTTTTTATGATTGCAACAAAATGCAAGAAATCAAAAAATCAAATAAATTATTCAAATGTTCGAGCTGATATTAATATAAGACCCAAAACAACATAAGGACATCAGGATATATATGCATTACAACGACCCTCTGATAGCCCTCAGGCTCACACATTTGATTAGACAAACCGCCGGCAGCCTGCGGGGAGGTAGCAAAGGGGTTTGTAATATACTTGTAGAGCCCCGCAAGACCATTCAACATTTTCAATGTCAAATTTATGCCAGAGCACGCCACGAGTCTGGCAACGCCGGCGCCACACAAAACCAAAACCAAAAAAAAAAAAAAATAAATAAAAGTCTGAGTAGCTGCCTCCGCCGCGCTAATGAGCCAAAACGCCCCAAGGTGCTGAAAATGTTGGAAATACTGAAAATGCTCAGACAGCTTTTCAGACAACATCATGTGCTTGGATTCTTGAGCTAGCTCTCTATCCTTCTCTCTCGCCCACTCTACAACTCTCTTTCCATTTGGCTTGTTTTTTCGCACATTGTACGCATATTGTTAATTTGGCGCCGCCATTGGGTTCGAACCCCCGACCACAGGGAACCAGCCTTCCACTCGAAACTGTCTTTATACCCTGCACTCATGAAAGCAATTAAAATAAATAGAAAATAATATTTTTCAGCTAATATACAAATTTTCCGTTCTTTGAGATACAGATTATGAAATATGAAAATCGATTTTTGTCACTTTTTGTTACAACATCTTTCAGCTTAAGTCCGCAGATTATTGCGCTTCAGTACTGGCTACAGGATATCTCCTAGTCGAACACATTTGCTTAGAAGACTTTCACTTTGTTTTGTCTACATTTGTCTGGGATTTTCCTTAAGCAATTTCTGTTTGGTTATTTTGGTCTTTGCTTTGGGTTTTCCTCGCCGACTATTTCAACTGTTAATTAAATTCGACAGCAGCGTGTGTGTATTCTCCCCCCTCCAAACCCCTTCCTCTTTATCTGCAAAGAACTGTGTATCAAGTTTAAAAAATATGCATTGGCTTTTATTATTTTGAATGAATGATTCAATGGCTTTGCGTGCAGCAGGCAGCTGCCGCAAAAAAAGGGTTCCCTTCTCGCGCTTATCAATAATTTCATAAATACTGTGAAAAAAACAACATTGAAATCCTTTTAAAGCTGCCAGCAAAAACCTGAAAGCCCCAACAGTGGCCCTTTTATCCATAAATATGCGCGAACTCTGTGCAAGAAGAAAAAGACAACAACAACCACAACAAAAAAACGTTATGAAAATAAAGGACGCACACACATGGGACAGCGATCAATGTCATATGGCATATTTATAACCTCTCCCCCCGCCTGCTCCAGCCGCAATTTACCATTCCATTTTTTTCTTGCTTTATCAACTCCATAGTTTATATCTTTGTTTTCTATCTTTGTGCGTTATCTTTGCATTGCGGCCTTTTCGCTTTTTGTTGGCATATTGAAAAATTGCACTGGCATTGAACGAAATGGTTGAAACAGAGTGGAATGGGGGGGGTCGGGGGCTTTTAAGAACTAACTTATACGTTTATCTGCGCTAGCTCTTGCTGATGGCCATAAACTTATAAAGTGCTTTTATCTTATGGCATATGCAAATAGCCCTTAAAATTATGTAACCCCAGCGAGTGGCTCAAGTTTTGTGACTGTGGCTTAAGCCAAGAAGTCGGCTTAGCCGGTTTTGAGTTACGTTAAAATCAAATCTGCATTACAATACGCGTTCCATTTGTCAAAAGTTTCTAAGATGAATAATTGCCGAGATAAGCTGAAACTATGTGATTTGGAAATGCTCTATCGGAAAGGAAAAAATTTAGCTTGTGTTCATTGGTTACAGTGATTTTATATGAAACTCTAAAAAAATCGAAAAAAAATTGTTTTAAAAACAAACAAATCTTTCCTTTATATTTAAATTAATGTTGGCAAAAAATCGATAGCGTAATCGATAGCATCGATAGTTTTACAATTAACCAACGGAAAGTTTTGAGCACATCAACATTGGACCATTACCGCCATCTTGACGCTCAGCTATTGTTTAACTATAATTGATCGTTACTCCAGGTGATCAGCAGCAGTTACAATTGGAGTTGTTGTTGCTTGCTTTTCAATACTATAGATGGTGTCGAACATCGATAGCTAAAACTATCGATGTTTTGCCAGTCCTAATTTAAATTTAACGCACAACGAGCTGCTCATATTGACGACCCACAGCAGATAAGAGCTGACATTAAATTAAAACTGTCAGACCTCAAAATGATAAGTCTGCCCTACCCTAACATTTCTATATAAACAAATATATGACAGCTACAAAAAAAAAATATTATAACATCAAAGAAAGAAATTCAATTAATCATTTGCTTAATCTCTTAATTGTATTATATTTAGATTTAAATTTGTTTATTTCGTAAGCCGATTTAAAACAAATTTCATAGTTCACACAGCGATAAGCTGCGGAACCTGTCTGCCATAGAAGACAATATGAAAACATATTTTTCAATTCTATATACAATTCAAAATTTGTCAAATCCATTTTGTTGATATTTTCTTATTATTTTACAAAAAAAGAGCTAAAATTAATTAGATTTGTCATTCCCATTGACATTTCGACAACTTTTCTATTAATTATTTTTGATAGATGTTGGGGCAGGGGGGTCTGGAATTTGTGAACGTGTCAGACAGTCGGCTGATTTATGGGCGCGACACAGTTTCCAAATGCTCCACATTTATTGTACTTGCCTCCACATAGAAATAGATCGTACAACGTGATCTATTTTGTATGTGTGTAGAATTTCTTCATATTTTGTTGTTGTTATATATTTGATGTATTTTTGTGAAAACTTTTGCTTACCTGCAAGTAGAAAGAGAAAAGAGAATTGAAATTAAATTTATGTTTAAATCATATTGTGGCCTACGAGTAGTGCATAATAAATAAGAGGGCTGGGGAGAGATGCGTATATAGAAATCTAGGAAACGGTAGCTTTTTATCGACGGGAACTGTCGCATGTGCAGCATAAATGATGTGAGTTTTACGTTTCTGGATTTTCGATTTATGCCTTGTCGCTCGTTTTGACAGCCCTGACAGATATGCATCGAGAGCGCTCTAACCCCTGGGCCCAACCAGCCCAGTTTGCCCAGCTACTGCCCAGCTGCTCTGGCCCGAAACAAAGAGATCATTATCGTAGAAGCAGAAACAGCAGCAGAGAGGCACAAAAAAAATGCACACAGATGTCGTTTATTGAATATCGATTTACGCTGACTTCGTTAGGAGAGTCGAGAGAACGCATGTTAAATGTAAATATGAATAAATGAGCTGAAAACAACAAATGAAGGGAACGGAACGGAACAGAGACTATTCAGGGTTAGGGCTCAAGTCGAAACTCAGCCCGAGTTTTGTGAGTCATGAGAGAAGTTCAAGTTTTGGTTTCAATGTCACATGTTGCATGTCCTGCAGGCAACAATCGTAATCGCCGTCATCGACGTCCATTCCAAAGGGGGGCTGGTTCGGGCCACTTCAAGCGCGAAACTCAACACTGCTCAACGACAATGCCGCCAGGGCAAGATTTTAGCATTGGATAAGCGCACAGCTCACAGAGCACAGAGCCCAGGACACAGAGCCCAGACCCGGAGCCAGACCTCGGCCAAGTCGCGGCGGGCCCGAAAAAAAGGCTCTTTGTGCAGCCGTCTGCTTCGATGATTGATTTCATGGCAAAGTTGATTTCAATCAGCAAATGTTTATGCAGTTTTTTTTTTGTCCTTTTCCCTTTTTTTTGCGCAAGTCGCTTGGGGGCTTGCAAACTGACAAGAATTATGACACTATCCATATTTGGAGCCGTCTCTGGGGGCAGAGCTGCCTCTGCGGCTGTCGTTTAATTGCCAAAAGCGCATAATTATAGAGCCGTTCATTGAACCACAACGAAAAACAAAACCAAAAAAAGTTAATAGGCTTTGAGGTACTGGCACGGCTTAAAAGAAAAAAATAAACTTAATCAAGAGCCATGAAATCGTCTTCAAATGAAAGCGAAACCAAGCAAAGCATCGAGAGCAAAATGAAATCAAAAATGCTTAGCAAAGTTATTATTGAGCCTGATGATGATACAAATTGCAGCTATTATGAGGGTAGAGCATAAAGGAGAAACAAATAGAGAGAGAGAGAGAAAGAGAGAGGGGGAGGTTTGAGCCAGAAAACAAAATTAAAAGAGCGAAGAGCGAGAAATACATAGGTGAGTATTATGATATACGATATGACAAATGTATTAAGTAAAAAGTTCTACACATAGAGAAACGATGTAGTAAAATCAAAGAGAAAGCTAAATAAAACTTAGTTAAAAAAAACGAAAGAAGTCAGAGAAAGAGAGATATTGGAAGAGTGGAAAATACATATAGTTTAAAAAGAAACAGATAAATTTAAGAACAATATCTTCATAATAATATTGCAAGTCTTTTTGCACAGTGTAGCCCGTGCACATGCTGCAGCATATGTAAGCGGATAGCCAGCAGCGAGGATTTTGTCCAGAATCGAGAATCTTGAATCCCTGCCCTCCAGCCGTGTCCAGCAAACTGATTTAAGCAGCTCACACAACATTTAATAAATGTTGAAAGTAAATGTCATTAGTGAAAGAGACGCTCGCTTCATGGAGCACTTGGTGTGGGTTCGGGTTCGAGTTTAGGTTGGAGTTGGGCGGTTTCGGGTCGGACGCCGTTCTGCGCTGACACTTGATGAGCTGTCATAACATTAGATCATGTCTGGGCAGCATGTGGAGGAGGCTGCAGCAGCAGCAGCTCATTAGTCGTGGAAAACTGTTTACTCTGCTTATTATTATAAACATTAAATGGGGAAAATGGGATACGGGAAAATGGCAGCTGCCAGGGGTGGCGGGGCGGGGCGTTTACTTTAACGGCTTCAACTAAAAATGCACTTTAAGTTAATTTCGTTGTGCGCGTTGAGGCAGAAAGAGAGAGGGAGAGAGAGAGAGCGGTCTAATTGATTGATTGATTGATGCGCTGATGGATTGAGTGTGATTGACTGCTTGCCTATGTCAAAGGTGTCAAGAAAAGTCGCTTTCCAAAAATATTTATTTGACTTGTTGAAATAGTTTTCAGCATTTTCCAATTTTTAAAACAAAACAATAATTTTGCTTAAGATTTTTCTCGCAGCTGTCATTGCTTTTAAGTGATTGTGCGACGGGGGTTGGGGGGAAATTCGATGCGCTTAATGAAAGCGACATTTGACGGGAGACAGAGAAGATATTAAATATGTGTGATATACCCAGCTGTGGCTGCCTATTTGGTAGCCTGACTAATCAAAAAATTATGAGACGATTTGTTACACCAACTATTAAGTTCATTGGCAGAGCAGAAGTGCTTATAAATTGGGGGGGCTAGAGTGGGAAAAGACTTGACTTGATTGAGATGTGGGCGCGGAGCTCGAATCAAATAAACCGAATTGAAAGAGAAACTGAGTTTGGGGAATATAAAAATAATTACAGTGTTAGAAAGCAGAACCAAATAGTTTGCTAGATAAGTAAATATAACACAAGTTGCTTGATAAAAATATCAAAATATGCATATAAATATTAATCAAGGCTGCTTTGAAAGCTCTTTAATGCTGAAAGCTAACTGAATAAAATATTCCGTCTCCTTTTAAATATTCAAGAAAGCATTTTCCAGCATTGATTGAACAAAATTAATCTATTTTAAAGCTTTCATGAGCTTGCTGATATATTAGAGGTTTATTGAATACCTTCCTAAATACTCAATGATTGAATACAATTATATAAAGAGTAACTTTAAATATAAAAGAGAGCTAAGAAATAACAAACTAGCAACTTAATTCCCAGACAAAAACAAAGAAAACTTCAGTTCTCTTTGTATATAAGTATTGTTCATAATAAAACCAGATCCGAAGAGCAAGTCAAAGTCCACTGACTAGCGCCACAAATGACTTCCGTTACAGACACAAATTATAATGTAAATCGATGCAACATGAACATGAAATATAATTGAATTGAAAATGTTACCACACACAGCAGCAGCAGCAACAGCAACAGCGGCAACTGACAAGCAACAGCAGCGGACAACTGAGTACAAAAAACGTCAACAACAACAACAACCAGCAAGTAAAGGGCAAAATGCTAATAAATGCAAAAGAAAAAAACAAAAAGAAGAAGCAGAAGAAGAGTGAAGCAGACTAAATAGAAAGAAAGAAAACACTAAACACAACATTGTGGCTCGTTTGGCCAATGACAACTACGAGAACGTCATGTAACATGTAACTGCACATCAAATATGGATGGATGGAATAGCAGGGGGAGGGGGAATTTGAGCATCTTGGCGGCGATATATCATCAAAGCGCAAGTCAGGCACTCAGGCAGATCAAGAGAACCAAAGATGTTGCTGTTGTAGTCGCCAGCAGCAGCAGCAGCAACAACTGCAAAATCAATGCAATTTCTATTTGTAAATGACCAAAATGAGCAAAAGAACGTTGTTGTTGTTGTCAGTCACATGCATACAATTTGAGTCAATACATGGCTAAAATGTTGCCAGCCATGTTGCATGTTGTTGCTGTGAATGCAACAATTGCAGCTTGAGACCACCTTTGAGCAATGCAGCAGCAACTGTTGTTGTTGTTGTTGAGGTTGCCGCTGCTTGCATTTCTATTTATTTCACAATAATTAATAAACACATTGCCCACAATTTATCATTGGCATGTTATTTGTTGCTGCCAGTTGCAAGTTGTTGCTGCCGCTGCTGCTGCTGTTGCCGGCAAATCGATTAAGCTATCTTTGGACGCAGATGAGTTGAGGGAAAACGAATTAAAAACGCTAAAAAAAGGCACGCAAAAAAACATGTGAGCAGAGAAATATGAAAAACGGGCGCCGGCTTTTGATGCATGTTGCTGCAGGGCACTGGCAACAGCAACAGCAGCAGGAGCAGCGAAACTTGACTTGCCTGCCACGCTGTTGCTCGTATTTGTTTTTTCTCTTTTTATATATATTTTCCTTCTTGGCGCAGAGCAAAAAATTCAATTTAAAAATTATTGCTGCACTTGGCTCCATTGCTGCACGGCGGCAACATGTGCCTGCGCCGGTGCCTGCCCCAAACATGTTGATTATTTAGCAGCAGCATGCAGAGTGCAATGTGCGAGGCGTTCACGACAAGTGAGTGGCGGGGGGAGGGACGCTTTGTTGCTGCCGTACGCAACAAATGGCGGCAACTGGCAGCAGCAACATAATTTGTTGCCAGCAACATGGACTGTGCTGGGTCTGTCCTTAAGTTGAATTTCGCATTTGGCATTTGGCTCATTTGCATTTTACTGTCAAATTAATCCAATTTAACACAAGCAGCAAACATTGCGAGCAACAGCGTCCAATGTTGCTGTCGCAGCAGTTCCACTCGGCCGGGGACGGGTTGTTAGGGCTACGCAAAATGCTTGGCTGCCAAAACGAACAACATAATTACCGTTAAGAATTGCGCACAGCACAGAACATTTTAGGAGTTGGTCCCGCTCCCCGCTCCCCTTCTGGAGACCCCTTAATTGCCAGCAATGTCCACCGGCAGCCATTTGAGGCAACTTCTGCAGCTGCCCCATGGCCAAGGCGCACGATTTTGTGGCAGACCAGTGTCTTGAATCTTGAGTCTAGGCCTGGTGGCGGCATTAGCTATATGGGAAACGAATCGCTGACCAGACGCGCCACTCAACATTGCGGCATGTGCAACATGTTGCTGCTGCTGCTGCTGTTGCTGTTGCTACTTAGCTGCAGGAGATGACCGCACGTATCGATCGCATTCCGCGTTCCTAATTCGCCAGCATTTTGCTCAGGCTTCAAGCTTCTTTACCATATTCAGCAGATAGCGCGAAACGCTCGACTGTCGCAAATCAGATACGAGAGGGACACCACAGATAGAAAGAGAGAAAGAAGGAACGGAAGAGAGGGGAACACTCTCCTGGTATTTTTGTTTAGCATATGCAGATCGGTTGGCTCGCTACGCAACACGTACAATTATTTGCATACGTTAGCAGCCAGCAGACGTGGCAGCAACTGAGTTGCGGATCTTGGTTGTATCTACAAGATACAATATTAAATTTAAAAGCGCGCAGTACGAAACGAAATATGTTAAACGCGTGACTAATGTGAGAACGTTCCAGGAGATACATTTTGTTCGTTAGCCCCAGCTTGATCAATGATCAGACACCGACATCAGCAACAGCAACAGCAACTAGCAGCAGCAACTTCGACTGCTCGACTGCTGCTTGGCTAATTAGCTATGCAAACTATGAGATACACAGCTAAAGATACGCGCAAATCTTCTGGAGTTTTGTTGCTTATTTTTTTGTTAGCCTTTTTTCTGTTTTTTTTTTTTTGGCATGTTATTTGCAAAATGCCTGCAGCGTCATGCGTGTAATCCGTGTGTTGCCGGATTGAAAAGAAAGTTTAACTCGATTTACTTCCAATTAACTGCTATTTTCGGCTTTTATATCTGTATCTTTGTATCTGCGTTTTTTGTTTTTCATGTGTGTGGGCGCCAAATTCGTAGCTAAGTGGCGGCTCAAAATTGCTTAGACCGTTTTCAAAACAGACTTTGAGTTATTTTTGTAAAGCCCGTAATTTAACTAAAGACTGATATTTGATGTCTGGCTAAGAGGCCTCGTGTTGCTGGCATGAGGAAATCTCTTTAAACGATGTTATATGGAGCAAGGCGTATGAGCCTGCCCACAGGTATTTGCAGCTATTATCAGCTAAATTAAGTTGCGTGTCAGCCTTTAAGATTAGCTACATTTAAGATATAGAGCAGTCTTTCATATCTAACTGCCGTTTAGCGAGTGCATCATTCGTGCGTTTATTTTAATGAGTATTTGAGAAGTTGCTGCTGAATCGCTGGGAATTCGGCTGCGCAGATTTTGATTAGGCATCAAATGGCGTTTATTTCTAAATGATATTTTATTATGGTGCTATTAAAAAGAAAACTTTCATAATAAAAAAGAAACGTGCCATTTTGGTTTTTAGTTCACGTATTTTTAATTCCTATGAATAATCATTTTAATTCATTTTGCCTGGAATGAACATTTTTCACATGCTCTTTAAAAAGGAAAACATTTATAAAAGTAGTTCGCATGACAAATTTCTGAGTTATATATCCTTTTTTCTCAATATTTCCTTTTCGTGCATAAAATATCATTTAAAAAAAATAATAAAAGAAAACTCGAGTCACATTCAATTCGAAATAACTTCCTGTTTAAAACTGATCCTTAATCTACTTGCTTTCATCTGTTCCAGTTTCTAATCGCTGCCTTTCACCAACTGCTGCTGCTTCTCCTTGAACAACTAAGCACCTGCATCTGCAATTCAGGATATATATTCTTGCATTTACTACTATAGCAACTTTATCGACTACTTTGTATCTGAAAAAAAAAAACAAGAGGAAAAACGAAAAACCAGCACAAATTGTCTACCTAAACTCTCGAAACGAAACATACCAAAATGCCATTGTTGGTTGAACCTTTTCTTTTATTTTTCTTATTTTGCTGTCTCTCTTTTATATTTGTTTCTCTGTCTCTTGTTATTGTTGTTGCATGTTTCTATTGTGTGTACTTTTTCGACTATTTGGTTTTTATTATTTTTGGTAAAATTTATGACTCGTTGCCGCCATAGTCTAGAGTCTAGGGTCTAGTGTCTAGAGTGTGACCATGCCATGTGTTGCATTCAACTTGAGAATGCGTTTCTTGTTTCTTGGGTTTCTTTGGTTTCTATAAACACACACTCACACACACACTCAATTATATATGTATCTGACCATTGTTTGTGCATTCGTTTAGCGCGCTGCAGCTAATCGGCCGGGTTTCTTCCTCTTCTTCTTCATCTACTCTACCTACGCATACGATTCTTAAGAGACCGCACTCAACAAAACTCAAAACCCAAACCGAAAATGAAAATTTCTACTCTAGTTGGCGGCACAAATTGCCTTTGACCTTGTCTTTGTCTGGCCAAAGGGAAACTGCAGGCAACTCTGGAGAGCATTGACGGCCATTTTGGAGTTTTAGAGAGTCGGGAGGCCATTGAAATAATTTTGCCGCCTTTGCATTGTTGCTTCAATTAGGTAGCATTTGAGCCAAAGCAAACGAAAACTTTGCGCATTAAATGAAAATGGAAATTGCTCTGTGTCTGTGTCTCTTTCTCTTTCTACTCCACTCGCTTTAGATGCTGCTGTTAAAACAGATAATCATAAAAATTTAGCAGCATGAAAACTGTTAAATTTTATTAGCAAAGTTTTTGGTGTTTTATATATGAAGAAAAATTTAATTTGTAGCAGTGGCCAACATCAAAAGCAGCTGCTTTTTTGGCTACTCTACTGAAACACAAAAAACAGAAAAAATTACAAATAAATATTTACTTATGGTGTATGCTCGACGAATTATTACTCTGTAACATTTTCAATCTAAATAAGTTGAGAAAACATAAAAATGTTTTAAATTTCTTTGTATTTTAATTATTTTCAATCAGGTTTTGGGTGTTCGTATAGCCAACTTTATGAAGTACTTAAAACTCAAAATTTTATTTTGGGATGTGAACCCATTTATAGTTTTTGAGATCGATTAGTTAAAACAGGAAGAACTATAGTCTGGTTAATTTGAAAGAAAAAAAAACATGAGATATAAGAAAGGACAAGATAACTTAATATGTCTAAGAAATATTTCTTTTTTGTAGTTTTTTAATTTATTGATTTTAATTTTACTAACGATAGAGCCCATAGATCTAAGATCGTTCGATACAAACATAAAGAAATATAGATAGAAAAAAATATATGCGTTACATTTTTATTTTGATTGGTTATTTGTAGAAAAAAATTGTTTGTAAACAACGTTTTGCTACCTTTTTTGTAAATTTTTTGATTACAGGGTATCGAAAATATAATCATAAATACGTGTAATACTCTTTTTTTCTGACTTTCTGTTCAGCTGCGCTTGCTGTTATTGCAACTGCGTATAGTCACTATATATAAACTCATATAGATTGCTGCGTGTGTGTATTTGTGTGTGTGTGTGTGTGGGTTTTACCTGACTCTGTGTGGGATTATGCCTGCCAATGCGAAATTATACAACTTTGGCAACTTTGGCTTTGTTTTCTCTCCAACTGCGAATGTGTGTGTATTTTTCGGTATTTTTATTTTTTTTGTTTTCGTTCTACGAAATTGTTGCTTATTGCTTTTGGACACTGCGTATAAGCCGCTGCTCTTTGTGCCTCTATCCTCTTTCTCTCTCTCCCACCATTTTATGCTCATCCTCTGCCCGTGAGTTATTGTGTGGATGCAGGTAAGCGTGAAAATTTTGCTAAGCCAACTTAATGCAACTTCTTCTTCTGGGGATCTGCTTCCTGCTGACCCCTACGCATTGTTTTCTTTATCTCTTTCGTCTTTATTCCATTTTTTTTTTTATTTTTTGGTTCATTGTTTCCAATACTGCGTATGCAGCGGGATACTGACCCCGTGCACCCTGTCGTCCCGCACCCTGTCAACTGTCGCCTTTCCCGCTGCGCCAGCAATTTATGCGGCATTCACATTTATCGCCAACTTGTATCTGTATCTGTATCTGTAGCTGTTGCTGCTGCCTCTCCTAATAGAGATATGGCTTGGTACCCGAACCGTGGCTTTATTTAATTTATACATTAACCCCTTTGGCTGAGTCGTCGTCGTGTCACACGATTTACATTGCATGTTGTCACGTCATTCTGTCAACAGTTTGCAACTTTAACTTGGCCATGAATTATCCACACACTCGCACCTCGAGACACGCCCCAGGATAGCAACATCAACTGACCCCTCCCCGCCCCCTCCGAAACCATTCACACACATTTTTCCCTCCTTGATCGTTTCTTTTTTTTTTGTTGCGCTTTGGCTACCGCGAGTAATTAAACCGCATGCCGTTGGCCTCTCGGCTGCTTGCATCTTGGCCAAGTTGCGCCTCCGTGTGGCAGCTTCAAAAGTCTCAGCCGCTTACGCAGCTTGCAGCCCATTCCTAGATCCAATTAAAGCGCCATAAAAATCACTTAAGGGCCGCGCATTTGACAATCAACTTTAATAAAGACCATGAATGGGGCCCTGCCCCTGTCACCCCCTCGTCCTCCTCCTCCTCTTCCTCCTCCTGGCTTCGCCTGTGACTCAACCTTGACCCAAGCGATGGCGTTGACAATAAATGGGCAACAGGATTCGGCGTACAGCAAACATTGCTGCCAGCATAGAGCAGTGTCATGCCAAGAGGGGGAGCGGAGTACAAGCCGAGGGAAACAAGTTGCGATAACAACAGCAGCAACAACAACAGTAACAACAACCAACCCGGCAATAACGACCAAAAAAAAGGGCGCAAAAAAATTATGAAAAATTAATTTCTGTCCGGAGGCAGACTCTGTTTTTTTGTTGTTGCTCTTTTTTTTTTTGCTGCGGGGAAGGGAGTTGGAAAGTGATTCGCAGGGTCAGGAAAATTGTTGTTTTTTATGTTTATGCGTGTGTGCAAAAAGGAAGAACTAAGTGAATCATGAAATGTTGCCAGATGACTTACAAATGGGCTTAATAGTTTTATGCGAGTTGAAATTAAGTTACCAGTTGCCTAAAATAGCAAACGAACGTTTTAGTAAATGAATTTCGTGCTGATGTGGGGCTGCCATATCGTTTTAAAACATATTTAGCGCTGCCATATCTTTGCAATATTGCATAAGCAAGTTAATTTAGTGTTTAAAATAATTATTTTTAATTAATTATATTTATAAATAACATATTAATATTTTGCTTGCTATGAAAACCGTGAGTATCTCACATGTATAAACCCCCCCTTTAGGGTTAGATATTTATCTACGAAAAAAGTGCTCACATCATGCTTGAGTTTACCCTCAGCTGCGCTTTTGTGTGAATGTTTTACAATACATTCCACTGTTGCGGTAACGATGACGATTGCCACCACCGAACCCGCAACAGCAACAACAGTGGCAACTTTGGCTGCAGGCGTGCCCCCTTCACTGAGCCCCTTCTCTGCGTTCGGTATTCTTTGGATATGGGCGCATTCAGCGCTTTGCCCTTCGATTTGTTGGTCTGTCATCATGCCTCATCATTGTCAGCCGCCTGGACGCTTGACTCGTTGCCTGGTGAATGCCTCCCGCCCGACTCCTGCCACTCCCTGTGCAACATCAGCATCGTTTATGTTGTCGTTGTCGTCGTCGTCGTCGTCAGCATGTGCAACATTTTCATCATCATTATTTTATGTTGCAGGCAGTTGCGAAGAGGAGCAGAGCCAAACAAAAAGGCTTTACCTTGCCGCAGACCTGCACACTTTTTCCTCCTTCTTCTTATTTATGCATTATTGAATATTGTTTATAAAGCGACATGTTGCTGTTGTGGCTGCTGCTGCTGTCTCTACACATTGGCAGCAATTGCTGCCGTTGTCGCGCAATTATGATTTGAACTCTGCATTTTTTGTTTACTTTTCAATCCTGGGAATGTTTATGATTCGTTTATGTTTAAAATACTCCCGCAACGCCAGACACAACAGCAACATCTGCAACAGCAGCAACAATTGCTGTTGTGCCTGAATTTGAATTGAGCCATCAATGCCAGCCAATTGTCACCATTGAGCCAAATCACGGCGAGTGCCAAACACTGTCAGTTTGTCAGTGATCTGCGATCACTGATCACTGATCAGCGATCAGCAACAACTGATCCGCACAGCAATGCAGTGTGAATCAATGCAACAGCAACAACAATAACAACAGTCTTCAATTCTTCTCAGCAATCTCCACGTCGAGACGCTGAACGTTGATTTTTATTGACAGCTCACAGCGGTTTATTAATGATCGTGCTGGGTTGCCGGACTGTCAGACAGAAGAGAGTGCAGAGTGAAGAGTAAAGAGTGAAAAACTGAGGAGTGAGAGCGAGAAGATCGTTTTAGATGCAAGCTGTAGATTGAGCAGGAGACTTTAGCTAAACACGCGATGGCAACACATCAATCTGTGCAGTTCTCGAGCATCAATGTTGTCTGTCTGTCTGCCTGTCCGACTGAGGATCACTCAGCTGTCCTGTGCTGTCCCGTCCTGGCCCGGACGATCGTCATGCAAATTCTTGTGTGTTGCGCTCGCATGATTAATTAGCCGCACAAATTGCAGCTGCGGTTGTAATTAATTTTTTAAATTTATGAAGCAAAACCTTCACGAATTCATCGTTAAACAACGATCTGTACATAATTATGCACTCGCAGCACGTAACAACTTTGCGACTCTTCAGTTGAATGCCTAATTGGGCAACGCATAAGCGAATAATCGAATAATCGATCTGACAATTTATACAAAATCATGCTGAATCAATTAGTACATGTTGATCGCGCCCACATGATCTTCCATTGGCTGCTCAAAATTCCCTTGCATGACTTGACTCTTCTTTTTTGGGCTAGAAAAAGATTTCCTAGAATATCATCTGTCAGTTATGCCGACATTTGCATGGGCCAACGAAATACATCTATCTTGAAAATAGTTTCCCACAAGGTGCGTCACTGATTCAATATTTACTTGTGCCACACCCGGCTAACCCAGTTCTAGTTCTCCAGCTCCAGTTCTGATTTCGATTGCAATGTTTATTTTACCAGAAACGAAAGAAAAAACGTATGCAAACAATGCCAACAAACAACGCAACACTCTAAACAAATGTCGGGCGTTGTAATTTGAGCCTAGCTAAAAAAAAAAAATAATAAAATAATGTAAAACAAAAGAAGAAGAAGAACGTCTGCTGTCAGTCAAGCTGCTACGGCTCTTAAAATGTAAATAATGCTAAATAAAAAAGAGAGGAATAAAAAAAGAAAATAAGAAATGCCAAAGCGACAACGACAAGTGACGCCTTATCTTAAATGCATGCCTCTTCGAGAGCTGCCCCTGCCCCTTGCCCCGCCCCATTCCCAATTCCCCATTCTCCGCTCTCAAAGTGTCGCAGCACTCTGAAGTGATTGGCCTATCGCATTTCTCTCTCCATTTGCCACAGCAAAAGTGCAATAAATTAAGTCGAAAACCCGCTTCGCACTTTGCGCTGGGTAAAAAGTGCTATATGACGAGACTTTAGTAGCCAATCGAAGCAACTAAAACTAATGAATTTGATGACAAAACTAGTTGAATTGAAAGCTACCAAAGCTTTTTTCTTTTTTAATTTATATACCACGTGGGTTGTTTTAATAGTTTCCATAGGCGAAATTCGAGAGAGCTGTAAAACTAGTTCGTTAGATCAACATTTTCTGAGTATTCATCATAAAGATATATTTGGGGATATCTTTCGTTTAGGAATAAAATCGATACAATCTTATTTTTATATTAAATAAATGTATTAAAAATATTTCAAAGCAATTCATATTTGATAATATTGATTTTGCTTTTATTAGCCCTTCAAAGTCTTTTCTTCAAAATATTTTGTTTGATTGAATTTCAAAACTTAAACAATTATACTGATTATTTAAAACTACAGATGATTTTCAAATTATTTCGCACAAATTTCTAAATTTTTTTATTTGCACTGTTTGAAATGGAATCTCAGTTGGGCCCAGTGAAATATTTCTTATGGAGCTACCCTTGGTTGGCAGCAGCAGCAACAACAACAACAGCGAAATTTCGTATGCAAAAAGTAAGGTTTTTAATGTTTATGGTAAATGCGATGGCAACGCAATATCAATATCGAATTCAAGTTCTTAACATATTTCAGCGTCTTATCAGGCGGCGGCAAATGCGTCGAAGTCCGAGTCGGAGTCCGAGTGCGACTGTGGGCAACATGTTGCAAGAGTGTCCATTGTAGGTTGTTGTTGTTAGTGTTGTTGTTGCACGGGTTGACAGTCATTTAGATTTATGGCTGATTGTCTGCGTGGCAGCCAGCGTCTGTTTATAGTTGTTGTTGCTGTTGTTGTTGTTGTTGTTGGCAGGGTACTTGTAGTTGTTGCCGTTTTAGCCTTATTTGCACGCAGCGCAGTCCAATTTTGCATGTTGCTGCTGCACGTTGCAACGTTGCCTGTTGCCGTTGATGGTTGTCGTTGTCGTTGTCGCTTACGCAGGTGACTACAAGAAAGCAGCGCCCAGAGCCAAGCGGCAAACTTGTTTAGCAACATGGCCAATTTGCATGTGTCGCACTCGACGAGGCGGAAGATGCCAGCCTGGCAAGCAGTGTGGGGGGAAAGAGGAAGAGAACGACGAGGTTTTGGGCGGCCCAAACGGCACAGGTCTCAGTCTGTGGTATTAGATATCACAAATGCGATAAACGTCGAATGGGCCGCAGCGTTTTTATTGATTTAAATGCCAGCTTGGCGCATCTGCTTACCGGCAGCTTGTGGCATCTTCTTTTCATTTGGGCCACAAAATCGCACAGTTTATGCCCCTCTGTCTCTCTGTGAGTCTGGGAAAAAGAGATTAGGATTAAGCCGTTTGTCAACTTGTCATAATTGCAGACTGCGATGGCGGCGGCGGCGCCGTCGATCGGCTTGTTAGCAAATTATAAAACTTTTTTTTTTGTTTTTCTACTTGTTTCCACTCCCGTGGTTGTTGTTGGCGACGTGCTTCAACGCCAACGTTGGCGACGCTGTGGCACGTTGCACATTCAACGTGGACACAAACGATGACTCAAGGCAATTCTTTGCAAATTTTTATATAATTTTTCCAGCTGCCGTCGCTGCGCGTAGGCAGCGTAAATCCAAATCTCAACTTGCAACTGGCAAACTTGCAACTGGCGAACGCTGGCGGCAACTGCCAACTCCCAAACTGCAAACTACAAACTGCAAACTGCAAACTGTAAACTGCAAAAACCCAAACTTCAACTTCATCAAGTGCAAATATGCAAATCTCAGTGCAACGTTTGGCTGCAGCTACGCTTTACGGTCTTGCTTTAGCCGGATCCTTGTCAAATGAGAAACGATAAACCTACTCAAGAGCCGCAAATCAACCTGCCAGTTTCATTATATTTTGTGCTATCACTTAAATTAGCTTTAATCAATTTGAATTTATGTCTCGAATAGGCTTGAGACTAAATTGAGTTGATTTTAATTATAGAGCAATCTTTGGGTTGAAAATATATAGACATTACAAAGTCTAGAAAGAGATTCAAGTGCATCCGGCTATATATAACAGTAATATATATAACAAAAATCGCTGTTCAAACTGGAAACACCTCAAGATTTAAAATATAAATTTGCATTTTGAAATTTAGAAAAAAATATTTTTTTCATAGATAATTTTTTGAATAAAAATTATTAGGAAAATAAACTGAAATTACAAAAAGAGCTCTTAAAGTAGGCTTTGACAAGGAAATCAACCAGATTCTAATGGAGCTTTCTACACAAAGTTTTATATTTATTCATCCATTTATTGTCGACCAAACAAGTTAAAAATAAAGATATTCTAAAATTATGGCAAATAATCGAAACCGGCGTGGCAAACCCAAAGCCAAACTCCAGATTGGAAAGCACTGTCCATTGAGCAAGGACGAAGTTGGCGCCTTGAAGGAACTGATGCAGCAACGATTGCTCGACTGCGGCTGGCGCCACAATATTCAGGAATTAATACGCAGCGTTCTGGAGAAGCAGGGCGTTCTGAATATATGCTATCAGCAGTTGGCCATGGAGATAATACCCATTGCACGCGCTTTGGTGCCGCAGGAGGTGTGCAAGGAGCTGCAGCAGCGCGTACGCGAAACGCTCGAGGCCAGATTCTAGGCAATAAAAAACTAACTCAAGCCCCCCTTCCCCACTATACTGATGTTAACTGATAAATTCAAGCAAGCACACACACTTGATCCTTAGTCCATTCATTCACTCATGTTTACATATATTGAAAAATACACAACTTCCTGAAACTTAGCAATATTTAAACGAATCTTTTTGATTTTGTTAGCTCTTTGATTATAGCTCCGGCTGAAATCTAGCTGGCCACATCACCTTTCAACTTTTCCAAGCAGCTCACAAAACGCTTCGAGCTTTTGGAAGTACAAGCAACGCCTTCTCTTCAAAAATATGAAAACCCATTTGCCGAGCGTTCGTTGCATGCAAAAATGTGGCAAGCAACAACTGCAACAACAGCAACAATAATAGCCGCAACATTTGGGCAACCAAAAAAGTTGCAGAAAAAAAATGTCTAAAATAACGGCTGCAAGTTTGCATTTAACGCGGCTGCCAGGCTTAATTTTTTTCTTATTTTTAATATCGCGCAGCTCCAGCAAAAATAGCAGAGTAAAGCGACATGAAAAAATAAACCCACGCCTATGTAAAGCAACAACTACAAAAGGCGACTCGTTGCACACACACACAAACACACACACACACACACACACTGAGGCAACTTGCAAGACTCGCAAGTCCATGTTCAGAATCACGTCCATGTCCAGGAAGCAAAACTCTTGCGTATTTGCGTAGGCAAAACTTGGCGCTTGTCTAAGCTGAGACCGGACAACATATACGAGAGAGAGAGAGAGAGAAAGGCGGGGGGAAGAGCTAAAATTGAGACTGTGCCTGTTCGCTAGTTGGTTTTTCATAATTAATTATTATTTAGCTGGAAAATACCCCTGGCAGATCAAATAACTCAGAGCGGAGGCACACAAAATGCATGCGCTTAATTAAAAAATGGAAGAAATATCAATTATCTCACGCATAACGAGGTTTAAAAAAACACTAGCATAAACACTTGATTCTTATTTTGTATATAAAAAGTCAGCTTTTAATAAAACATAAAATATCAAATATTTAATAAGAATTTGTAATTTTGTGATCGATGATGTGAGGAATACTAGTTTTTGATAACTTGAAAAGGTGGCAAATTATTTATTTGAACGTTTGCACATAAAAAATTGAGTAGCAACAACAAGAAGTTTGGCTACTAATTTTTAAAGAACATATGTATATATTTTTTAAGAACCTTTTTGAACTAGACTGTAAAATGTATACAAAAAAAACTGCATTACAATTTTTTTGTCAACCCTTTAATATTAGTTTTTTTCGCTTTTGGATGCAAATAAAGTTGTACAAAGCCATTATTGATACACTATATAATACTAAGCTAACTACTATACCTTAAATCTCAGTTACCAAATTTTCGTAGAACAACTAGTTGAAACCCAGTTCGGATAGTCTCGAATAGATATGTAAATATGACTATAGGGATTCAATTTAATATACTTTCAGGCATTAAAGTTGCAGGTATAATTACAATACCTTCTGGTCTAGCAAAGCCCAATTTTCCCAGGCAACTACCTTTCAGTTAGCCAATCAGGTGATTGTTAAAATAACATGTTGCAGCAGCACTTGACTTCATTTACATGTCTCAAAGGTTACCCCCTTCATCCAGAGTGCGACCCAAAAAAACAGAAAGAAAAACCCGAAGCGAACAGCTACTTAGCCCAATTTCGCATAATGCACATGAGTTGGCCACAGTCGCCTAGTGCAACAGTCAACAAGCTGAACAGTCTCCACTTGGTAAATTACAAAAGAGCCAACGGGCAACGTTCGAAAAATTGAGCCGCAGCAATTGTAACACTTTTTTCTCTCTCTCCACTCTCGGCCTCTCCAACAAAAATCTAAACTAGGCAATAAAAAAAAACTACAAAAAATTGCTCATGAAATTCCCTCGAGACAAACTGCACGCCAGTTGCCAGTTGCCAGTCGCTGTATGCCCCTGTGCCCCCTGCCCTCTGTCCCTCTGCTCCTGCTCCTGCTTTTGTTTTTTCCTCTGCTTTTAGCTGGCTGCGTTAAGATTCTTGTGAAAAGTGCAGGCTAGCTGGAAAAACGCTCCCCAGAGTAACATTACAAGCATTTTGCCAGAGTTGTCGCCGCTCGTTTCTCTCATTCTCCTCTGGCTTGCTTTCTCAGTGTCAACCCTCGGCTCAACATGTTGAGGGCGTTTAGCAGCAGATAATTTTTATGACCCGTTCTGATTCCTTTCGCGCTGAAAGTGTTGGGCGCTGCACAAGCAGCCACCGATTGACCCACCACCCGATTGGACACACCAGCCCCCCCCCCCCCCCCCCCTCGCCGCAACCCTTCGCCCTGTTCGCCAGTTGGCTGCCGTGTGCCGTGCGAGATAATTTTATACAATTTATTATCAACGTGCGACGGCGGCGGCGGCGTCGCGTGCAACACTTGCCACATGGCCACACAGCTCATCAGTGGCAGCCTCAGCTTTGCTTCCTCTTCCATGTTCTTGTTGCGTGTTAAATGTTTTCACGTGGCGCACAATCGTTATATAGATAGATATATATGTATATGTAAGTATATCTGGCATTCGGCATACGAAATCGGTATTGCCCCCTGCCTCTGTCCGATTCGTGGCATCATTGCGTGCAGTTGCCGCTTGTTGCATTAAAAAGCGTTTAATAAGCATTAGATTACACATTTCTGTTGTTTTTTGTTGTTGTTAAGCTTGAACTAATGCCTACGAAACGATTTATACACGACTCTGATCGGGTTAAGGGTGACCAAATGAACGTTGGGTTTATCTCACTTAACGTCCGACAGTTGCGCCAATTTAACGGTGCAGGCTTTAGAGCGAAAGACTATCCTGATAAGGAAACAGGGCAGCAAATAAAAATTCGGAATAAATAAAAAAACGTATCAGCAAATGTTTCTCAAAGTTAAATTCAAGCTGGATTATTCGGAGAAACCTTATCAGTATATTTAGAAGAATTTAAATAGACACATCCGTTCATCAAAAAATCTATCAATTATATATTTTTAACGCTATATTTTTTATTAAGTTGCACACGTGTGTCTATAAATTCTTTAGAATTTTCTGATAACTCGTATGTTCAAAAATAAATTTTCCAGGAGTTAAGTTTACCCCGATTTCCTTTAGTTGCGGTTACCGAATTTAATTCTTAAATTCTTTATAAAATCAAATCAAATTTACCACCAAATCTTATTTAAAAATAAACTAAACTTTTATATAGCTTTGCTAGGTTACCATATTTGTCTCGAATAATTTTTGCCTATTACCAAGCACATATAAAGTTGCATTTTTTCTTTTAACCAACCGCAACAAATTATGGCATAGTCCAGTAATAATCGATTGTCAGACTGTGTCTTTATCTATATATGTGTATATCTGAACAGACATAGCACCATATATGTGTATACATATGTACATATGTATAATTGTGCAGCATTTTGAAATTTCTAAAAGTCAAAAACTAACCGCAAAAACCACACAAAGACCTCAAAACTGTTTCCATTTTGTATTTTGTTATTTTTTCGTTTTGGTTTCTTTGCGCTTTTGTTAAGTATGCGTCCATATTTGTTTGGCTTTTGATGTAATTGACCAAGAAAGCGGAATCTAAGGCAATGCAATCAGTTTTATGATTATTTTGTGCGCTGATTGTGGGACAATTTTATTGCTTTCCGGGCAAATGTGTAGCACAACCAGAGAAACAGCTTTATAAACAAATGTTTTCCGTATGATGTTCTGGAAAACGTTGACTGTATTTAAATATTATGTTCTCGGAAGACATGATATCAGGCAGATGACAAGGAACAGATCGGCGATATGGAAAACTGCTTAGTCATCTGCGATGGTCAACCCTGTGGAAAACTAAACCCTCCACCCAAACAGATTTTTTTAGTTTGTAATTTGAGCTATGCGGGGATTTGTATAGGATTCTGAATGATATATACATATGTAATATGTTAACTAATCTAGTTATAGCCATAGGTCTGCAGAGGCGACGGCAAATGATTCGATAGAAAAAGTAAATTTGAATTATGTCTGATGTCGTGTCTATAAAACGGCATTAAAATCCATTAGCAAACGCGGCGCATAAATAAAACCGCGGTGCCTTAATTTCCCGTTCGTTGCCGCTGCAACTGGCTATGGCCAAAAATAGCCAAAACGAGAAACCAAATGTGGCAACGAGAATGGAAACAAATGACGCTAATAAATAATGAGAGAGGAGCTGCATTTCCACAAAGGATTTGTGCGGCCATTAGAGTCAGCCGGAAATGCTGGCCAGGGTTGCCCTTCAAAATGTTGTTGAATGTGGCAATATGTGCGATATGTGGCATAATACTATGCATAATGCAACACTTACCCTTGAGCGCGGCAACTTGTGTTAATCCATTTAATCCAGCAAGAAGAAACAGCAGCAGCAGCAGCAGTTGCTGCAGTTGCAGCCGTTGCAGTGGCAACTGCAGCGCCTTGCACGAATCAACTGACAATGGAGGTGGCTGACGCATCTTTGGCCCGCTGTCGCTTTTCTCTAATTTTAGCAGCGGCGACGCTGGGGCGACATTTTGATTGTGTTTGTTTCTGTTTCTGTTCTCTCGTTTGATCTCGCTGACGTTCTTATTTTCAATTTTCCTTTTAATTTGAATTTCAAATTCGTTAGCTAAATGCGGCGTGGCACGCATTTCACGTAAATGCATTTTGTCAGGTTTTTTTTTGCTTGTTTTTTTAATTGGCCGAAATTTGAATTATTTTTTAACTTGGCACTTTTTGTCGATTTGCACTCTTCGAATTCACTTTTCACTTGAGATTTGTTGTTGGCACTATTTTAATTCGTAATTGTGAATCCTATGCCATGGCGCTTCAACCGGAAGCCGGAACACGCGTGCAGCCAATGACGTTGGCCCGTTACGCACGACAATCGCGCCCGACCGACCGAAACTTTCTGTGTAACATGCGAATTCCCCGAACGTGACGAACGCAACGCACGAACCGTTCGCACAACCGAAGCGACCGAGTACCAGCAGCAAATTGAATGCGGCCAGCAACATGTTGGGCCTTTGCCCATGTTAAGCTAGCAGCGCACACGTTCCACACGGTCCACACGCGTGCAGTGGGCCCCTGCTCGAAATGGCACTGTTAGGCGTGCAGCACGCACTCCTCTAACCAATGGCACAGCGCTGTTAAACTTGTTGCATGCTATGGATGCTAACTGCCAGCGTTAACATTGCCTTTGTTTACAATTGCCGACCAACGTTTGTTTTGTTCCATTTGCCGTTAGTTTCACCAAGCGCCGGAAATGTTGAGCAACATTTGGCTGCAAAATACTGTTGCTAATATCGTTCAATAGTAACACTAGCTTAGTGGGTTTGAAATTAATTTAAAATAATATTCCTATAAATCTATTTTGGTGTTGATTTTACGTTTTGTATTTTATGGTCTGGAATGTCTATATATAGTGCATTTAGTTTATTTATGGCTGCTTCTGTCATTTGTATCGTTCTTTTATAGCTGTCATAAAATTAAAAAACCAACGGTAAACATAATAAACATGCTCTAGTAATTTTTAATAACTAGCCAGTTAATTAATTTTTCAATAGTCAAGAGTTGGTATTGAAGTTTGTCATGGATAATGTAACTATATATTAAAATATATTGAAATTGTTAAAAAATAAACATATTTTCTGGGTTTCTCAAATTTGATCAGTTTTAAAAAACTGTAAACTTATAATATTTGAAATCGCCTGTTTGACTAAGAACTGGTTTACTAATAAATATTTACATACTTTATTATTATTTTTTTATACCTCGTTATATTAATTTTGTTGTTTTCCCAAGTGGAATATTTAAAGATATCAAAACTTATATTCGACTAAAAACCTTTGTATTAATAAGTAGCCCCTTCTTAACTAACACTTTCTTTTTATTATACATTTTATTTTATATAATTTTCAATTCATTTTCTTGACTGAGTGCCTTTTGGTTGCGATATCTTAACTCATTAAGGCGTTGATTGTGCCTACTTTAGACTTTTGACATCAAAAAAATGTGTATGTTTTTTCCCCTCTTTTGTTGGATTTTCAAGTTGTTGTTCGCTCATTGGCAACATGTTGCCTTATTTGTTAGTGTTCTTTGGCTGTTCTATTCAAATCAAATCTGAGGCCCCCGTCCATTTACCAAGCGTTGACCATTCCCTATCTAATCTGAACGAGTGCCGCACTCGCTCTCCAGCTGTTAGCTCATCCATTTCCAAACTGCAATAAACGCCAGACAAACTTTGGGCCCATTTCACAACAAGCCGAAAGCAATGGAATCACGTAGATATAGAACCATTTCGGGTCATATCCATATTGTTGCAGATGACGACGCCTCGGCGGCCGTTAGAAGCCGCTAATGAATTTCGAAAATCAATTGAATGGACAAAGATATTGTATTAATTTATCAAAGTGCATATCCCAGAATGAGGCTTTTTTTATTTTTTATAAATCGCTGCCTAATTTCCCAAACGTTTGTTAAATAATCAATAAGTTCTTGGACCCCACTCTCCCCATCCCTCTCTCTCTCTCTCTCCCTCTCTATCACTCAGGTAGTTTTTGTGGAGTGTGAGTTTGTTCATTAATGCGGCTCAGATACAGATACATTTACCAAGTGTAAAATAAAGGTGTGTATCTTTTATAGAAAATTGTGCGTGCATTCAAGTCCAGTCTAAAATACAGGCTGCCAGTCGGGGTTGTCAGGGTATTCAGGGTAGTCGGGGCAGGTGTTGGTACGCCATGTCGGCGTATTCGGCTGCTCAACAATGTGCATTGTCTTCCCGAAAAGGTCACAGTGCGTACAATGCACGTACCCTGCCGTGCCCCAAAAGCAGGTAGAGTGAACTGCATGAAGACGCTCACAGGTAAACCATATTTCAAATGCCGATAATTGGCCAATTTACGGCGACTCTTTATCGCACCGTTGCCGAACTTCAGCGAGCACCGAAATTTGACAACGTTGACAACGTTTAAAAACCGGTTTTGTTGCGCAGTTGCCACATATCAAGTCCTATAGAAGCTTCGTTGTTGCCATTTTATCTAGCAGAAGCACGTGAAATTTGGCAACGTTGCAAGTATTTAATGGACTTCACTGAAGTTTGACAACGTCGCATAACTATTCGCTGTCAGTAATATTTCACAATTTACAGTTTTTCTAGAGCTCTTGCCTGTTTACTTTTGACAAAACATTGACAAGTTTTACGGCCCGATTAACGCCCACGCTGCAACTGAAAATTGTAGCGCTGTTGCCACACTTCACTCAAGTGATGTTATTCCAAAATGAACATTGATTTAAAAAATAAAATTATCGAGGTAAAATTGAAAACAAATTTCGCTGTTGTTAACATCGATACATAGATGTATCATGTACTTCTCTGAAGTTTGGCAACGTTGCACGATTTACGCATTTGGCAAAATATTGTCATGGCTTAAGGCCCGATTGTTGCTCTGGGCCATTTAAATGTTTGTCTTGTGAGGCACTTGTGAGTGTTGTTTGACTGTCTGTCTATTTGTGCTTCTCTCTCTTCCTCTCTCTTTCTCTCCCTTTACCACTCTGATGCGATGTCTGTCATGTCTCCTCTTAGCTGGGCCTAAACCCATGTTAATGACATGTAAGTTGCGTCTCAATTGCGGATTTGCTAAGCTCAGTTAACTCTCGAAATGAAATGACATTTTGATTGCCAGTCAAAGTTCACATTGTGCTCCATTTAACCATTTTGTATTTCATGTATTCGCATTTATTTATGAGTGTGTTTGCATGAATGCATCGGCATTTAACATGACTTTGACTTTCGCAATTAATTTATGAGGTCCGCTAATTTGCCAATCAAAAACACTGAAAAGGCGTTAATGGCAGCTGCAGGCGGTCGTTGCAAAAGCTTCGCAGGGTATGATCACTAAGTCATGCAGTTTGGCAGGCAATTAAATTTAAAAATACATATCTGATTACTGCACAACGTAGAAAGTGTATTGCTAATCTTTTTTTTATATAAGGATAATCATTTAATAAATGTTTTATATAATAAAAATAGATATAGCTGATATGGAGAAGAAAATTCTTATTACGAAAATTTAATTTTAATTTTTTTTCTCAACTCCATTTTGTTATTATTTCCATAGATCAATCAATCATTTTTTTTGTTTTAAAAATTTAATTGAATAATAGTCTTTGCTGCCTAAAATTTTCATTTATGAAGAGTATTTAAGCCTGAGCAGAAGTAAATAAGAAGCCCCAACCCTACTCCAATGTTTTAATCGGACTCAAAAGCGTTGCCGCCACCGATAAAAAATACACACAAAAAACAGGCTCAAGGGTCTCCCCCGACTCCACGCCGAAAAGTGTTTCCGCATTTAGTCGTCCTCATATGAGGGAGGGGTACGGTGTGCATTTGGTTAAATTTACGCACATTTTGGCTGCGGGTTTCAAAAGTCAACAAATTACTCGTACGCATACACTCAAGATAATTGAAATTAGCGGCTGTGACAGCCTGATTGCCTGCGGAGATCTCCTGGGGACGCCGCCCGCAAACCCCCCCTGAACCTGAGCCCGAACCTAAGCCTCGGCCTCCGCCACAAATCTTTGGGCAACGTGAGGCGAGCCGACTCGAAGACTTCTTGCCGCTGGCCGCCCACTCGCAGAGCGAAGCCAAACCCAAATTGAGTGGGTTTTTGGACAGCCCAAGCAGGCAGCAGGAACTTGCGGCTGGCTGGGTTTGGGTTTGGGCTTGCGTGACTCTGCCCTGTTCCCTGTTCCATGTGTGCATCCGAACGCACGAGGAGAAGAAGATTGCGTCCGTCTGGAGTGTCTGCATTTGTCTGGCTGTGCGTATAGCGCATGCTCATCTAACTCCACAGATTGTATAATGTACACAGGGATATGATAATGAGCCGGAAATGAGTTGAGTGTGAAATTTATGTACGGGAGTGTTTGCTTCCACCACGTCTTCTTCTTGTCTTCTTGTCTATGGCAACCCCTTCTAGTTGGCCAACATGACTGATGGTTATAATTAAAATCTGGTGTGTGTGTATGTGTGTGTTTGATAATGAATTATGCTTAAATTATTTACACTATTGATATATGACAAAACAAATCGTGTGTTGATTGAGTAAAACACGGGCTAGTTAGTTT
The DNA here is from genome assembly GCA_004149465.1 of Drosophila nigromelanica. Classification (NCBI taxonomy): domain Eukaryota; kingdom Metazoa; phylum Arthropoda; class Insecta; order Diptera; family Drosophilidae; genus Drosophila; species Drosophila nigromelanica. The sequence goes on from SCDS01000614.1 coordinate 59,602, forward strand.
TAGAACTGACAAAAGGCAACGGTGGAACATAACTCAAACAAATTCTCAAAAATAACTATGCAAATAAATTGAAATAAATAAAACCCTTTTGACATAATTTAAAAAAATGTCTTAATAATCTTTTCTTTTGTATTTTTATTAATATAATACATTATAAATTACAATGTATTTGAAAATGTTGGCTACAATTGCTTTTTATAAGCTGCTGCCAAAGGTTTTAGAGGCACAGAGATAGAGTGTGAAAGAGAAAACAAAAATATAGAAATACACATTCTAACAAATATAAGAATTAAAATTACACATAAACTTAAAGACGAACATACGGATTCGATATAGAATGTAAATAAAATACTATATATGTAATATAATATATGCATAAAGAAAAAACTCAATTCTTGATATAATACAATATAAGCAATTTATGAGTAAGTTTTAAATTTCGTATTTGATAAAGAACTTTGCTTTTGATTGTAATAAAGCCATCTGAATATGTTTTGAGTTTTAATTGCCATTAAATGACTCACACTCGTTGCTTTATTGTGCATGGAATAATATATTTAACCAACAATGAAGCGCTCTATTATTTTGAAAAATATGATAAAATGGAGTTGTGTGTATTGAAATCCAATACGAGGCATAATTAAACCCGCTGCGCAGTTGTTCTCAAAAAAAGAAACAAACACGCATAAAAAATGTTTAAACAAACAATACAACAAAAAAAATATATATATGAGAAAATTAAAATTTCGTAATCCAAGTGTCACACAATTGAAATATGTAATTAATTATACCGAAATAAACAAATACATGAGCATAACACATATCTAGATACATATATGGATATATGGGCTGCATAAATGCCGCCTGCTGTTTATTTGGTGCTACCAAAAAACAACTCACAGAGCGTCGATAGAAATCTACAAAATTATTTGCCACAACGCGAGGGGGGGGGGGGGGGGGGGGGGGCGGAGGCGAGTGCGGACCGCCAGCAGCTGTGCGAGCAGCTCCATAAAACTGCCGGTCTATGATTATCTTGATTTCGAAACATTTTGAAGCTCATGTATGAGCTGTATTTAAACACCCACACATTGAATAAATGAATGAATTTGAATGCGCCGTTATCAAAAGCGCCGTCGGTGGTCGACGACTACTGAAAATATTAATTAAATGCCATAAAACACAAATATTGATAAATAGTTATCAACAATATTCAATTTCAGGCCCATGAAATTGTTACAAACGCTGCAAATACGAGAGTAATTTATGGGCCTATTTTAAATAGTTTTTGTAATACCCATTAGCTAATAACATGGCTAAAAAGGGTGTCCACAATATCCAGCCAACACAAAATATATAATAAATATATTTTTTTACAATTTTAGAAATTGCCCAATCTTAAATTGCATTAAAATGAAATAGATACTTTAGACAGGGTATTTTCCAGTCGCACATACTCTCTCATTATATCACTTATAGTTGTGGCCTATATTCAATAACCAAATGTAAATATTAATGTTTAATTGTGCAACATAATCAGAGTATTGTAAAAACTAATGCGTGGTTTTTGCCTTATTGATGATGATGATCTTTGGTGTATGATTTATAAATACTTTTTGCAGCTATTTTATTAAGGTTAAGATTTTAATTTAATTGACTGTTAATTTAATTGGTTTTATTTGCAGCACATTAATAAAATTGGATTTATTTTCATGGCCAATGCCAATGGACAGGGACTTAAATTTTTAAATTAGTTATGCGAAAGCACTATGAAATTAAATATAGCTATAAAAGGATTATTTTAATAAAGTTTTTTTTACTATCAATAGAAAAGTCTAAAGACAATAGTGAAATGCCACACATATGGAAAACTCATTTAAGTTCATTAAATGCTCTAGTCAGAATGATCGGGCAGGTCCTATAATCACTTAATACCCCGAGAGCTAATGATGCCCGAGTTATATAAGCGTAGCCAGCAATTTAACAACCATCTATCATTAAATAATTTGTTAAATTTCAAACTAAAAGCGCCACGCAGCTACACACGAGAGCCCTTCAGGCAGCACAGTCCGAACATGGTCTTGATCTCGAGCCCAGAGCAGCAGACGGCAAATGGAATAGGGAATAGGCAATGGTTATGGATATGGATATGGGTCTGGGTCTGGGTCTGGGTTCGGCTCTCGGTCTGGGTATGAGTATGTTGTATGAATACGAATGCGAGACTGAAAGCGTTTTTTAATTAGTTGTGCAGTCGATAAAAATGCGCTGAAAACGAAGCGAGCGAGTCGAAGCGAAACAAATGAAAAGAGAGAGAGAGGAAGAGCAGAAAGAAACAGGGGAAAACAGAATATGAACTGGCAAAAAGATTCGCACGCAGCAAAAGATCGGCATCGCCATCGGTTGATGGTCTGTACGTGATCGGTTCATAAAACTAAAAGCAGCCATAAACTGATAATTTGAGAATTTATAAATTTAAAACGCAGACGCGGCATTATGGGACTTTGGAATAAGCCAATTCCGAACCCGATCCCGATCCCGATCGATCGAGCCGAGCAAAGCGGGCGGCAGACAGGAAGCGATGATGTTGGTAATGATGATGATGATGATGGGCTCCGGGTGAAGCTACCAATATGCCAGACCAATAGATAGACAGACAGACCTACAGACAGACAGATGGTCTGCCAGGCTGCCTGCTGGATTGTTAGGGACTTCCAAGAAGCAGAGCATGCGCCATAAACGCTCCTAAGACAACAGACTTGCGACTGACGAAGCGGAAAACACGGAATTGAGAGGCAAAAGTGTCAGGGAAAAAACAAAACAACAATGACAGTGGCTTTAATAACAAATGAGCTCTAAATATAAGTTTTGTAAGCAGCACTTTAAGCTTTAGCTGTGCTTAATTTCACTTCAGTTAAAATGAGAAAACTTACCTAAAGCTTTCATATGCTTCAAATCAGTTTAATTATATAAAGCTTGAAGTTTTAGTATAATTTGAAAGCAAGCTTTACTGATTAAGAAATTTCAAATTTCCTAAACAAGATACAAGATAGAACGATATTAAAAAATGTTTGTTTAAGCTTTAATGCGCTTTAAAAGCTATTTTTAATAAGCTTTTTTTTAATGTGTGCGGTATTTTGCACAAGCTTTTACTTGAAAGCAATGCCTTCATTAATGTTGTGCGTACGTTTTACAGCTACTTCAAGATTAATTACACGCTTAAGACTCGCTTTCAGCTCGTCTGCTTGAAAACGAGGAAAGCTGTTGGGGCAGTTCCTAGAGTATGGAAAGGCTTAACTCTTAACCCACATGATTGTTTTTATGTTGAAAGTTAATGTGCGTTTTTTAAGACGATTTTTTACGCGCATTTAAACATTTTATTTTCAGTCGCCTGCCATTGGCCACATACGTCTACACATGTGTACTTAAGTGTGCACACACTTTGAGGCTGAGGGACCTGCTACTGGCAGGTCGTTAAGTCGCCACATCTCTGGGTTTATTTTTACACAACACAAGCGTTTTATGGCCGTTGCACTAATTAAAATATTTAGCAGAATTCGCTGGCAACCAAAATTCGTGTTAATTTTTATTGAGCCTCGGCGACTCGATATGCAATTTGCAATAATTAAGCATTAAGTCGGCATCCACAGCCATAAATCGCGTCGTCTTAGGGCAGCCTACACAAAAAAAAAACTTAGCACAAATCAAGCATTTGTTTTGGTTGCCTGATAAGACAGCGGTTGGAACTGTGTTCGACAGGGACGGAGGGAGGAAGGGAGGGGGATAGGACGCTATCTGCTCTTTCGTTTGTTCGGGTCAAGAGCGTCGTCGACCCTCGACGACTATAAAAAATTGAAAATTACCAAAGGCGAGCAACTGCAGGCGTCTCAAATCACAGCAATGAATGAAATGTGTGTGCTGAATGAAGTGGGTACAGTGAACACTGGGTACAGGAATGGAAATGGTAACAAGATCTATCTACACTACCCTGGCGAATTCAAACAAACTCGAGTCGAGATGCACAGAACATCCTCGCTTTTTTTTGAGAGAGCTGTGACAGAGTTGTTATTGTTGTTGCTGTTGTTGTTGCATCTTTCATTCGCTTTGTCAATCGCAGTCCGAGGGTTGCCTTGACAGAGGCGTCGATAAAGCCACAGGGGGTCATAAATTCTTGAGCTTCTTGCGTTTGTTTGCCACTGCGAGAGATATCAATGAAAACGCCGACAACACGCCGTCGCTACGTCTTGCCACATTGTCTCCCTTAAGTTATCGCCAAAAACGACAAAAAAAACTCCAAGAACAGCAACAACAAAATTACAACAACAAAAAATAACAACAAAAACAAGGAATGTATGAGGCAGCTTTTTTCCAGGCCCTCCAACATTTTGAATGCATTATTTACTCGTTTTTTTTAAATTTTTTTTATTTTGAACCAGGAATGTGTCATGTTTTCATGCCGTAAAAAATTATCAGGAAGACTATTTTTACAGGGTATAGTAAGTTGTTCATAGTTTGAATAATATTCTTAATAATTAAAACCGAAACTGGTTTAAATTTTTTATATATTATAGATAATATAGATATATAAAATGTAAAGTTTAAATTTAATAAGAAAATTGTGAATGGTTTTTTAATTTTAAAATGCAATATTTTAGTGGTTGGTTTTTAATTATTTAAAATAATCGAATAATTTTACAACTTTTGTTGTTTTATATATTAAAAGTTTTCAATAAGATTTCTATATTTTCTATATATAGTACAGAATTTACAGGGTATCATAAAGTTAATAATTTACTATTTAAATGTATTATTTTCAATTTTTTGTTGCTGTTGCTGCTATCGCAGCGATTTAGTGTCTTCTTTGCTGCTTATCTGCGGTTTGCTTTCTTTGAACAACAACAACAACGACAACTCTTCTCTTCGGTGGGCACTACGATGGGGTTTTGGGGCTGGGGGTTACTGGACGTACGGGTCTCAACTCTCGGCGCATGTGTCATCGCCGTTAAGTGCCACGGCAAAGAGTTAATCTCGTCGATAATTATAATTTATGGCTCGTTGTGTGTTCACCTTCCTCAAAATATACAAGTACCAGTATGCATTATAGACTGACTTTACTTCTCCGGCTTCTTCCTCTTTTTTGTTTTTCTCTCTCTCTCTCTATGTTGTTGTTGTTGTAGTTTCTGTGCTTCATCATAATCACAATTTTAATTGGGGTTTGGATCGGAACAAGGCAAAAAAAAATGTGTATCGCAGTTTGACTTTCTGTTTTGTGTTTTCATACTCGTTCACCAAGTGAAAAGAGTATATTAGATTTGTCTTGTTGTCCATGCCTCTGTTCGTATGAACTCAATTTCGCTGCTATTGAGCTGGACACTTGAAACTTGGAATATGTAATCTATATATTCCAAACTTGTTGTCAGACAGATTAAAATAGATTAATGTTGGGAGCGCATGCATTATTTTTCATTATTTTTTAAATTTGTTTGCCGTTTTTTGTGGCTATTCAATTTGAACGAGTATTGCGAGGTCGGTTACACGCGACTGCAACATTCTTGTTTGTTTGTTGTTTTTTACTGAACATAAAGTCAAACTGACAATATTTATGATTCAGATTGCTTATTGTAATTGATCATTGTCTGTACGATCATAAACTATACGCGAAGGCGATATCTGTATGTGTTTTTTTCTGTGTCTTGCAGGCTTGTATGTTAAGCCCAATTATGTCAATCAGAGCCAGTGGCTACCGTTTTCACTTTCACCTACTTAGATATGGGGACGAGTAGTCGGAACTCTACGATATCTGTATCGTAATTTATCATATTGATAAGCTAAAATGTTGCGACGTCAAAAGCGGCTTTGATTTAACCCACTTGAGTTCCCATCACAGCAACTCGTCGCTCGTTGAGCAACACTGGTAGCTAACTGCACTGCAGATAAGTTCAACTTGCAGCACTGACAATTCCAGTTCTTTAATGATCACAGCGCGCTCTTTAATCTTTGCCACATTAACTTAATTTGCGCGATAAATCCTTAAGAAAACACGTTGAAGTTGGCTAGGCCAGAAGATTTGGACCAAGAGATACCCTATATTGCATTATACGATGTCCCAATAAAATGAATATAGATGGAATCGAGGGAAACTAGATTCAATATCATACTACCATAAATTTGTGGTAAAAACTATTTATAATAATCCAATTATAATATATTTATAATAATATATAAATATATTTTTTGTATACCGTTTGTATTTTAGTATTCAAAAATTAAAATGAATTTCTACATATTCTTAAGATTCTTCTTAAGATAATTATCAGACATATGAAAAGCTTTCTCCTTGACCGTCAAATCGATCCGACTTCCACTTTTTTCATTCCTACAGGGTATCTTATATGAAGGCAAAAACAAATGTGCCTTAATTTTCAGGCAGCTTCAATCATAATTCATCAGTCGGCCAGACTAGGCAAAATGTTTCTATTTACAGGCAACATCAACACACCAGCTTGTTGCCTCCTCCACCCTGTCCTCCTCCCCTTTCCCCCGCACAGACAAATCAGCGCTGCTTGAAGCACTTAATCATGCGAAGGCTGCGCAGATTAACTCATTACTTAGCACTCTTCCACATCTCGTTCTGTAGAGGATCTGCTCTCGTGTTGACGGATGCTGGGATGGATAATTGTGTGGCCACAGCCAAAATCTCTGGCTGTGGGGCGGGTTGCGGGAGGGGGGAGGGGGCGGCGACACCTCATGCGCGGGGGCGTGTCATCGATTTGGCGGCAAAATGTTTCAAAAAATAAAAGAAAATGTTTCAAAATTGATGCGCACCTTCTGCCGTTGTCGCTCCCCGCTGAATCACCTTCCACTCTGACAGAGCCACACGAGTGTGGCCCCAACACTGTGCCCCACGCCCCGTCCCCTGTCCCTGCCCCTGCCCCTGTCCCTGTCCCGGTGTCGCTTAATGACTCGGCGACGTTTGTAGCTTTTGGCTGGCGCATTAACATTCCACAGTTGATGTTGCTGTTGTTGTTGTTGTTGTTGTTGTTGCTGGGGGTGTTGCACAAACACAGCAGCTTAAGTGAAGTCTTTTTCATAGCAGCTACTTTGCTGCCACTTGCCCCACGCAGCTGCTACTGTTGTTGTTGTCATTGCTGTTGTTGTTGCGCAGCTAAGATCTGAGTTCATTACTTAATCCACTCTGCGGTTGTCCCCAAGGAATAAAACTGACGATCACTTAAGAACATTTTCAAAATGTAAAGTTCACTTTGAGCATTTTTAATGAATATTAATGAAGGTAGTTGAAATTTTACAATTTTGCATGTTTTCTATAAGGAAGTAATCAGTTGTGTGGGTTCTTTGGGAGTTTAAGCGAAAGGAAGTGCGAGAGTTGAACAGAAAAAAAAAAACTGTTGTATGCCCAAGTGATTATATTCAAAAATCATTTATCTGGTCTCTTTGTGTCAATTTGTGATTTATTTAAAGAAAAATTTAAGTTCGTTTCAAATTTAAATTGAATTTAATAAACTTGGTAAATTCTTTTTTTGTATAATTTCCCCATCCATTATTTGAGCTGTTTATAGCTTTTCAAATCCCTTTACAAAATTGTGCGCTCTAATATTTGGAAATAAAAGATATTTTCTTGTCCACTTCTTAAATAAGCGACGCCCATCAAAGAATTTGTTATGTGTGTCGCTTTGAAATTTATGATATTGCTGAACGAATTTACAGCAGTAATTAAATAAAAGACACACAGAGACACACACGCATAAAATGATATAAAATGTATCTGTATCTGACAGACGTCAAAATCGAAATGCGTGCATAAAAACGGAAAAATCAAAACGACTGACAGACAAATCGGTGGGAAAAGTCGAGTGGCGTATCCTATGTATTTGCTTTAACCCCCCCAATCCTCATATCCTCCTACCCCTAGTGCTGGCCTGGCCTGTGGGATTGGCATGCCCATAACCAATTATTTACCAACACTCGTGTCCTGCACATCCTGCAGCATTGCTGCACAATTGGTAAATCGGAAATGCAGTCAATGCATTCAAGATGTGCCGTTAGCAACAACCTCCCCTCATCCTGTTTCTCGCTCTGGCCATTTTGTGTAATTATAGACATTTTCGCAACTATTGTGTTACATTTTAATGGCTCTTTACCTGAGCAAGCGATTCTCTCCTCTTGCTCCTGCAATCACATAAATTGCTCAAATTTGCAAAATGTTAAATGCATCAGGAAAATTCCATTTTATGGCCATCGATCAAACAGCAGCAAATATAGTTGCATTTTTGTTTAACCTCCAGCTGCTTCAAATTCCATAAAATATATATTACAACGAATGAAGTAAACCTCAGAGGGACTGTAAGAAATCCCATGTTTTATGCCTTATTCCCATAAACTGAATTTTAAGTTTAGCCGCAAATCCGATGCACAATCGCCTGAAATAAACTGCTGGTTAAGAGCCCTTTAAAAAGATAGCCCATAATTTATAATCCTTTAATAGGCGCCTATAAGGCATAAAACTAACAATGAAGCTGATAAATTTCTGTTCATTTCTTTTGGTTAGCCTTTCGTGTGGGCTTAGCTCAATGGCCCATTGCTGCATATGTATATAAGCACTTCATGATGTTGTTGTTGCCTTTGTTGCTGTTGTTGTTGTTGTAGGTAAGAAACATGTCAATGCAACTAGAAATACGCAAAGATTTTTATAGCCAAGAGTGTGCTGGCTGCTAAATTGACATTTTAAATGTCTAAAAAGTTGCAGCAAAGCCTTACAACAAAGTTTTTTAAGAATGATTAAAATTAAATGAATTTTTTTAACTTTGTAGCAATTAAATTACAGAGAAAGACTAAATGGGATGAATTAATGAAATATATTTAATGCGTGTAGGAAAAATTATTACAATAATTAAATAAATATATAATTATATTTAACTTTATTTGTTTATTGTATATAAATTATAAAATAAAATTGACAATTCTTTAAGGTAATATTGGTTAGACAAAAATTTGATTTTTTCGTTGTTCATTTAAAAATAATATTATATTATTTGATTCTTTGTCACTTCTTATGGTTCATCAATTTCAAATAATAGATATAAGCTAAGCCCCATTGTGAAATTTAAAGAAAAGAAAAAAACAAAATGTTGTGTTTGTTTTTTCTTAGTAGTTGTCATTTCATTCACATGCCCATCCGATTTGCCATCAATATGCGAGATGAAGAACTCGAAAGTGCCTGGACAGGCGAAGAAAGCAATGCATATGATTAATTGCTGGGTAACTTCTTGGTGTGACAGCAACAACAAACGAGCATTCCTCTTGCGGCCCGCCCCTCGTTCAATGTTTTACCAAAAATAACATCAAAGCAAACAAAGGCCGCTGAAAATATGAAGTGCAAACTGCGACGATCTGCCAGGGAGGAAGCAGCAGCAACAACCAACAGCATGAAGAACTGTAAGAAGAAGAAGAAGGCAAACAGCAACTCAGATGGAAATCTTGGCAACAGTTGAAAAGTTGAACTTGTTGTTGTCGCAGATCGGGCAACGTGTATTTGAGTGCTCACATATATATATTTGTATGTATATATTGTATATTGGGGCTATTGGGGGGCATGGGGCAGGAGGCAACTTGTTTCAGTTTTTGGCTCTGACTGTCGCCTGTCGCCGCTGACAGCCGCCGAGACGTTTCGCTTCCTACTTGGCTGCCAAATTCCAATGGCGGCGATGGCAGCATGCAAATTGCGTTTGGGGCAGGGGCCGCAGTCACGGGGTGACAAGGGCCTGGGCCGAATGAAGCTGACGCACAAATCGAGTTGTCGTAAAATTAGCACTTAATGCTTTAATTAATTACGTCGACGTGCGCTGGGCCCAGTACAACAGATTCTTGTTGTTGCTGTTGTTGTTGTTGCTGCCTCGCCGTTTAATGCATTTCGCATTTATTTATGGTCGTTGCATGCGCGTAACTCAACTCCGCCTGTGTGACTGCGACTGTGACTCCTCCTCCTGCTGCACCAGGTGCCCCTCGTTCCTCTCCGCCGAGATTGTCTCATGTTTGGCAACGTCAAGTGTCAGGCCATTTCGCCAGCCAGCGAAAAGAAATTCATTGGCATTCCTCGGACACGTTTCACACTTTCACAGGAGGCAGGCAGATACAGATACGTGCGCCCCGTTATTGCACGCTTTACTCACTGTGGCGCTGTGCTAGCGTTTTTATGAATGAGCCTTTAAAACTTGGCTACCTGAGCGTGACAGTTGCCTGCTATGTGTCTGGCATTGTACATAGACTAAAAAGTATCTTTTCATCTCGCTAGCCCTCTTGGGCTGTCTGACTGCATCTTTGGTGCAAGTATCTTATCAACGGTCTCGGTGTCGCCCTTTCTACTCAATTGATGGCCATAACAAACTCGCGTAAAGAATAACATTTATTGCCCGAACATCCTTTTGAAATTTACAGTTATTTTGTCTTATTGATTTATGTGCGCACACAAAGTATCTGAAAGTGAACGACAATCAACTTGGCGGTCAGCGCAATGAGCCTTAATGCTTCAAAGGCACTCACGAGATGCACTTACAGTTACAGAATTGAATGGGGTTTAATAGCTTTAGATCGAAATATATATATAGGTGAATAGATAACTGAAATATAGATACAGTAACGGATACAGTATTGGATTTAGGTACAGGTACAAATAATTATACAGATACAGATACATTTACAGATACATATAAAGATACAGATACATATACAGATACAAACGCAGATACACTTACAGATACAGATAAAATTTACATTTACAGATAAAGATACATATAAGATACTGATAATGTATTAATAGATGCATTTACATATACATAGATACATTTACATTACTAGATACTTTTCTAGGTACAGATAAAGATGCAGATAGAGATACCTATAAAGACATATATTTAGCCACACATTCAGGTACACATTAAGATACAAATACAGCTACAGATTCATTACTGACATTACTGTTGAGGCATCTTTAGCAGCCTTTTTATTCAAATAACAATTTATTTGGTAATTCCTATTTACCACAGCAACTAACCTTATTGAAAGCCTACTCACACGCTACTCGAAAATCCATGTTTCGAACTGAAGTCAGAGGCCACGTCTGGCGCTGGACACTCATAGATACATTTGTATCTGACGCGGCTATCGGCGCGATTGTCGCATGATTAATTAAAGAAATAATGCGCATCAGAAGCCGCAGGCACAGCCGCAACAATAGCAACACCTTGACTGTGCCACGCCTCGAATCGAATGAGTCTCTGATTGAATGAATGAATGTCTGAATGCATGAATAATTGTTAGAGCCCGCAAAGCATATGGCAATAGCTCGAAATGTGAACTCATCTCTCGAGCCGCTTGTACGTCTTATCGCCTTGTCTTGGGCCTAAGACGACATTAACAATGTTTTTGTTGTTTTTAGTGGTTGTTGTTTCTCTGGCGTCTGTCTGCGTGTTTGGCCTGTGATTCCTTTTGGTATACAATTTATACAATTTATCTGGCCTGGATTAGCCTGACGTCCAGACAAACGCACCCACAAAATCCTTTGGCCACTTGACTCATTAGGCGCGTATTGATACATCGAGTCGCATCCTCATTAACATTATCATCATCATCATCTTTGTCATCATCATTGTCATCGTCATGAGCAGCATCAGTGGCCAGAAGCATCTTCTGCTGGTCGCATGATTTGCATTAATTTGGCAAATGCTGTCGATGAACGGACGCGTCCGATAAGCGCTGACATGGCCAGATCCGATCCGTTGGCCATTAATTAGCCCACGCCATGACGGCGCATAATAAATTACCAATTCATTTCGGGCTTTAGCATATTGTTGCTGTTGTTGCTGCTGCTGTCTGATTTGCTTTCGCTGTGGCCACAAAGCTTTCCATGTCCAACAAGTAAACTGCATTTCGCGCCACAACTCAAAAAAAAAACATTCCGAGCTGGCTAATTTTGGGAACAGAGAACTGTTTTTGTTTTGCAAACCGGTTAATTGAAATGTATTTGGATTTTGGGATGTGATTTGCTTAGATGAAGAGCTTTTTTTTGGATAAGTTTTATATATTGATTGATAGATTCTTGGTATGTAGAGTAAACCTATAAACAGGATAAAACAAATAAATTGTAAAGAAATTATAATTTCTATAAAACGATACTAAATTTTTTTTTCTTTATTTATCTTTTCTTCTAATTTTATTAAACAATTAAAATAAAAATCTTTAAAAATGTTTATTATACTTTATAGTACTTTGCCTCAATATACTCTACAAAGTTCAACATCTGGCATCGTTTTCTTCTAAAATAGTTTTCGAGCTTTTCCACAGTAAGCTATTTCAATCACTTTCTGGATTTGAGTTCCCCACTTTTCCATGCGACCACAAAAAGATTCTTAAGAATAATGCAACTTGATGTCATGTCAATTGATCGCCCCAGCATTGACAGACTTATTGGGCTTATCTGTAAAAGCGACACAAGCAAAAACAATGCCTGTGTGGGCTACACTCTGCTCATGCAAATGAGAGCAGAGCACACACACACATACACAGTAAAAGAAACACCACACTCTACCAAAATTTAATTAATGCGCCGGCAATTAAACATGCATCATTGACAGTCGCATCAGCATCGGCAGCGGCAACGGCGTCAGCGTCGGCAGCAGCCGCGACGCCATCAGCGGAGGCGGCAACATCGACACATGCGGCATCCACAGATCTGTCAACACTTTTGAGGGTAAAGTAACGGGAACCCAAAGCACAGACCCGCGACATGGTCGTGGCTGTTTCTTGACATTGTCCAATGCCATCATTTGTCAATATTAAGTTTAATTAGCAAAATGTTGAATCACATAGCCCCAACTTAATATATATTACGTATATATATTATATATGCGCTCTGTACAATTTGTTGTCATTTCAATGGGGCACAATTTGTTTTATTCAATTTTCTACAGACAGCGCCCAGTTTCCTAATAATTACTGTGGGGGGCGGTCGCAAAAGATCGTTTATTTTCATTTAAATTTGCAGACGAAATTTTGTAAGCTCTACAGATTTATGGAGATATAAATTCGATCAGTCGTGCGTAAATAAGAATATAATGTTTTATTTGCATGTAAAGCATAGTTCAGCAATAATTCTTTACAACTCGAAAACATGCATTAAAATATTTATTTATATAAAGGCAATTTCATATAGCGAAACTTGCACTAAAAAACCAACCAAAACACATAAAAAACAGAATGTGATCGATTGCAAAACGCCAAATGCAGCGTAACGAAACGCGTAGCGCATACGCCCCATTAACCCTTTCAACAAAATGCATAAATTTAATTTTTCATGCTCATTTTGTTTTATGTGTCAGTGACACAAAACTGAAAACAGAAACAGAAACATAACGTCGAAATTAGATGACTAGAAGATATCCTATAGGCAGATTTGAAATACATTGAATTTTTAGTATGCCTATATATTGTTATATAATGTTTATATATTTATATTTATGACAATTTTGTTGTACCTGAAATCTCTTTTATTTGAGATATAAATACATCATTACCCATTTCACCATACGCAATTGTTACAGGGTATTCAAACAGAAACACATTTAAAGTCTAGTCGATAAAAAAGCATTTGCAATTGACACCCAAATGCATTTTTAATTGTTGTTTTAATATTTTGGCAAATTATCACATCATTTTTCCTCTAGACCAACGAAAGGCACTTCAAAGGCCTCGTGCGCTCTGCTAATGTGTTGATTTTGGGCCGATCGCAGTCGCATAAATCATAAAATAACCTAATGCAAGTCGTAAGCAAAACAGAAAGCAAAAACATTCGTGGGGAGAAAAGCGGCGCACTTGAATCCATTTTACGATAGACAAATACAAATTTCACATTTGAAATCTAAAAGAAAATATTTTTACTCGACAACGTTGCCAAGTGGGTGGCAACTGAATTAATTTGCGGCTTCTTGAGCTGCAGCAACAAACTCCCCTCGCCTTCCCTTTTTCCCCCTTCTTTCTCTCAGATAGTTTCATCAATTATTATTTTTTGTTGTTTTTCTCGTTTTTATGTTTGCGTGTCGAGCAGACGCAAAATAAATAAACTTTAAGTACTTTTCGAAATTGCTGTTGGCTGTTGTGTAATCTTAAGTAGTGCGCCGTGCACTCAGTCAGCACTCACACAGACACTCACACACACACACACACACACACACTCAGTGGCACACTCACTCGCAGACAGCTCGGCATGTTGACATATTAATGCAATTAGTTTAGGGCGCACTTCGTGCTAATTTTATAGTTCTGCTCTTTGCCGTATTTACATTATTCATATTTGTAACCCCTTTTTCCCCCCACGACAATCCAATGCAGTTCTCAATTCCTCTGCTTTAGGGGGAATCATCATCAAAGACTGCAGCTGTTTGTGCTCCAAAATTTATGACAACATTTCAAAAGCACTGAGAAAACTTTTCACAGCTTACATTTACATTTCTTAAGCTAATATCGAATATAACTACCTATATTTTCCCTACTGTACCTTCTGACTGCTGTGTGACGAAAAGCATAGAGAATGTTGCATAGAGGAAAAGTGTCGCGTTTTCCATTGTTTGGGCAAACACAATTTACGCAACTCTCGCTGCAATTATCCTGCGCAGTTTGTTATTTTTTGATTATCCCCGCACCCTGCACCTTGACAGTCGCCGTGCCAAAACCAAATTACATGGCTACAACAAAGGCCGAACCAAGTTTAGTTATAATTTATTAGAGTAGCAAACAACACACAAAAAAAAAGAACAAACTACAAAACGGGACTTCTGTACGCACTGCCAGCCCATTTCCGTTGCGCAGAAGGCTAATCAACATTTTTCTAACCCCTCGATGAGCAGGCATAAAAAAGCAACGAGAAAACTATAAACCACCCGGCGCGAGACTCTCTGAACTGAACTCATGCCATCATCCAATTTGATCTGAGCCCCGGCCCCGGCCATATTCATCTCGTGCTGTGCCGCTCAGCATTCCCGGTTGTAATCCCAGCTGTAAATGTGCCGCTGATCCCGCACCGATCTTAAATCATGTTTCTATTTATGTTGTCACAAGAGATTTGCGTGGTTCGCAGCAGTTCATGAATCTGCATGGCAACTGTAGCTCTCTCTCGCTTTCTCTCTCTCTCTTTCTCTCTCTCTCTCTCTCTCTCTCTCTCTCTCTCTCTCTCTTGGCCCGAGTTCAGCTTGGAGAGGTGTGGCTAAGCTGGCTTAAGGGCGACACGAGTCGCTTTCTTTTAACCCCCAGCCTTGGCCACGGTCTTGCCCTTGGCCATTTCCGGTTCTCAAGGGTTGCACATAACGAGCGCGCGCGTTATTTTTTATATCTACCCCTACCCCTATCTTTATTGCAGTTCCTGGTCCATCGATCATCTATTTTAATTAGCAACAGCGTGTCGATGGCATTCATAAACTATCAATTTCATTTGGACGCCCCTCGCCGGCTATTTACATAAACCCAAATGACATGTGACGAATCTGAAGTGCAATTCCAGTTTCGGTTACAGGACACAAATCTGCCCTGTGGGCGTGGCCCTATACACTTGGAGACAGTGAAAGACACTTAGAGGTGCGGCACGGAGTCCAGCTGGGGAACTTCATTTGATAAATGGGCACCCAATGAGAGATGGCTCAGAGAATATCAAGGCACACTCTCAATCGCAGTCTCAGACAAAAGACACGGGCTGCACAGGAAACGGTTGATGCTGTTAACAACTCTTCAGAAATTAATACACTTGCTGAAGGAGTATATCGAATTACTAATGTGTTTTGCTGATGGATTTTGTGCTGTTCGAACACTTTGATTTTACTTGGAATATCTACTTGATAATTGTTTTGACAGCAGATTGATGGAGAATCTTAAAAGAATTTTCTTAAATTCCTTATTTTATATAAAAGATTACAAAATATATTACATTTAAAATTTAATTGGAATAGTCTGAAATTGTAAATTACATATGGACCGCAATTTACAGGAAATGCATTTGAAATCGTAAAGTTGTCCAATATTCAGATTTATTTGTACTAATTTAAAATTGTTGATATTATTATTATTACCATAAATATACTAGGAATATTCTGAGAGACGTTTTGATAATAAGTTTGGCTAATGTAAATTGATTTTTATTAAAATTGTGATTTATATTCTAGATTTGATTTTCATTAAATTTCTACAATGTGTAGGTTATATATTTTTGACAATATTTATGTAACTCACATATTTAAAGTGAGTGTACAATAAACATCACTCAGGTCGCATTTGCAGGTAAATTCTGTTGATGATTCATCGTTGAGCACCTCTCATCATTGTTTACGCTTAGCTTGGCTGTACAAAAGGTGCTCCAAGGATTAGCCTTTCATATCTTCATGTTCTGTGCGATGAGTTTCAAGTATTGATGAGGTTCTTTGGATATGAGGGTTTTATAAGTAATTATTGATTGTATTGTTAACTGAATTCAATGCGTTTCGAATAGGTTTTCAATTAATTTTTATTATATTTCATGTGGTTTTTATTTTGTGTGCGTGTGGGTAACCAAATGTTGTTTTATTTAGCGGGGTATGCGAACTTATCCCTCCCATTTACTCACTCCCCTCCTCCTCTCGCTTGTCGCCTGCTGTTTTGCTCCTGTTGCTGCTGCGTCCGTTTGCTGCTGTTATTGCATTTTGTAAAGTAAACATGCCAAGTGCTACTGTCGCCCACTGCCACCCACAAATTACGCACACACACACACACATTCAAAGGGACTGACACACACACACATACACACAGACAGCTGCACATTATGCAAATATTTACTTTGCGTTGATGAGGCTGATGAACAGGATGAACGTTGCCGATGCCGTTTGAGGCTGTCCATTGATGAAGCCACTCGGCACAAAGGGGGTAAAACGCAAAAAGTGCTGCACAAATAATGTCATACGGCTGCCTCATTTGCTTTGCCAACTACCCGCCCCTGCCCCCCACCTCCTATCACGAAACCACCCACCCAAAGCTGCAGTTGCCCGCCCTGTGGCAACCCCTTGGCAACCTGCTGACTGCGTTTTTTATACCCTCTACGCATACAATGCTCTAAAAAACGGGTATCTTTAAGTTGTGTGCATGCTAGTTAGAGCCTGAAAATAACATTTTTTAATCTTTAAGTAAAATATTTAAATACTCCAAAAATATTTACGCTTTTTTCTGTACGCATAAAAAAACATTCCAAAAGCGTGAACAACATATATATTTTAGCTAAGCAACATTTCGAGTGTCGTACAGAGTATGTATTAGTTGTGCACTTCCAACTAATTCATTGTAACTTGTTTTTATTTGCTGCTCTGTTGCTTTGCAGTTTCTCAAACTGCTGTTAGCATAAATTTCAAAATTAAAATCGCAACGGCGACATATGCGCGCGGGCGTACCCGAACTCTGAAAGGGGGGTGGGGTGACGGGGAGGCCAGCGACTGTGCCAAGGGGTTGCAGGCGTGGGGTGGGAAGGTGGGTTCTGCTCTCAAAAAGTAATTATTTCAAGCAAAGACGGCGCCAGGGGTTTTTGTGTCTTTGTCCAGATTCGAGACTCATTCGCTTTTGTTGCAGCTGTCACTTCACTTTGACATTTCGCTGGCATTAACTAACGCTCTCTCTCTCTCTCTCTCCGAATCCTGCTCACCGGTGAACTGTATCTCTCATACACTCTCTCTGGCTGAACAGCAACAATTCTTGTTTACATGCGCAATAATTATAAAATTTACGTTTGTGGTAATTGTTAAATAAATCAATGTCACAGCGTTTTACCCAAACTGCATTGTTCGACGCTTTAGCTGTGTGTGTTACCCCCCAACCCATCATCCCTGTCTCGCTCTCACCTTTGTCAGCTCTCTACCCTGAGGGGTTGAGTGCTGTGCAAGTTTTTTGTTTCGATTTAATTGCTTGTTAAAGGCGAATTGTGCAGCCATTGCACGTTGAGTTAATGATCCAGGAATGTGCTGACTTGCAATGGCCTGTAAAGTGCCAAAGGGGAATGCAGTTGGTTTAAGGGGGGAGCTGATTCGGAATTGACACGCAGGGGATGCTATCTCAAGTGTGTTCCAGCAGTTAGCATTACTTGAAATTTGATTTTTGTTGCAGCCGCAGTTCAACTGCAACTTTACACTGAAATGCAGCACTTAAATCGATGCCCAGGAATAGTTGGGGACCTTGTTGTCCAAACAACTCTAGTATCGAATTGTAGACTTCAGGCTACACTCTTAATACAAATGCGGAAAAGCATTGTGTAATTTGTGATTTTCGCTCATTTCAATTCAGTCAAAATAAATTTTATTTTTTATTTATTTATTCATAAAAAAAACCTCAGTTTGATAAAACATGACAAAATATTACAATACAGCTTCAATATCATATAAAATCTCCTAAAAACTTTAAAGCTAGAGCTATAAAGCTCGACTTAAAATCACATTAAAGCTCTGCGTTAGCTTTAAGTCATTTTATAACACTTAAAGTTAAAGCTCTATTAATAATTAACATTCAAGTCAAGTTTTTAGTACTTTTATTTAAAGGGCATCTAAATTTCGGTATGCCTGCCAAATTGTGTTCGTTCATTTGTTGCATAGGCAAAAATCCAGTCACACACAATCAATTTGATGTCAACAATTTTTTTTTTTTGGGACCACAACAATGGAAATGCAGCTTCATTAAATATGAAATTCAAACTAAAAGCAATTGCAGATTGCACTCAAAGAGCTGAGGAATGGAGCTGGGATTGAGATTGGGACTGGGACGACATTCATGCTGTGTGCGACTTACGAGTATGACATGTCTCTGGGCCTGTTACCATCTTTGCGCCCTGCGCCCACCAACTCCCCTCTGTTCTGCTTAGGGAGCCAGAGACATTTTACAATTTTTGCAATTGCAGGGCGAAACACACAAAAAAGCGGACAGCAGCCAAAGCGGCGACTTTCACACAGATAAACAGACACACACACATAGAGATACAAATGCAGATGGAAACACAGACACTTGAAGTATTAAATAATTTGGTGCCATTGTGTTGACACCACGACTGAGCCAAGCAACTGGAACTAGTAATATGCATGTGTGTGTTCATGATTTCAAATTATTTCTTCATTTTGTGCTAAAATATGCAAAAAACCAACAACGAACCAAGAAACTGGCACAAGACAAGTCAACGTTGGCGTCATTGTGATAAGTTCTAATGCAGAGTATTCAAATTTTCTAATAGCCTGTATGAGACTAAATAAAAGATTGTATTTATAAATTGCATTTCGAATTGCTTTAAGTAATTTGTTATGGATTTCATATCCGTTCTCTCGCTCTCTCTCTCTCTTTCTGCCTTGCATTAATCTCTCGAGAGCGTAAGAATTCGCAAACTTTCAACTAGCAGCGCAGTTTTTAATACGAAATATTTTTTTGTAAATTTGATTTGATTATTCATTAGTTTCATTTTAGAATATAAACAAATCTTTTAAAAAGTCTTGTAAAATTCTGTATAAATTAAATAAATATAAAAACATATTTTTCAAGTATCTTTTCTAATTTTGAGCCACTTGTTAATTATCTAATAAGCTTTCGATCACTTGCATAGGTAGGGCATCGATTCGTCGATATGCATTGGTACTCTTTAGTTAATATTTACTTTCTACTTATGTTATTGTTGGCATTGTCGTTGTCTGCATTATTTGCCGTTTGATTCCTACAATTTTTCATCCATGTCTGCATGTTTGCATGCCCTAACAAAGGACAATAATAATGAGGATGATGATGATGCTGATGATGATGGCGATGAGGATGCAGTTGCTGATGAGGATGTTGCTACTGCTGGTGTTGGCTGCCAGACTTGGTTTTTGTGCCAGTGCATGCGAGTATTTGTATGCATTTCCCATTTGGCTCTTGTCATTGAGAATAAACAACGTAATTGCAAGTTTGTGTGGGCGACACAAAACGCTGGCGACAAATAATCCAAATCCAAATCGAAATCCAAATAAATAAGTATCTCTGCATACTTAAGAACTCTCTCGTATTTTTGACTCTTGGCGACCGACTCTGGACACAGCTTGTGGTGCTGGCATATCGTTAATGTCAGCGGCTTTATGATGCAACGACCTTTGACTGGACAACGTCTTCAAAGAACGTACCCGGAAAGGCCGGACTTGAGCAACATGCAACAGCTACATGCAACATGCTATAAAATTTATGGCACACGTGTATATGCGGCACGCGGCACATTCCCCCCACCGATCGCCATTCCGATTCCCATTTCCCATTCCCGGAACACATGTGGGCTGCATCTGTAGGAGGGCGCTCTATGACTTGTTCCATGTTTTCTCTTTATATATTTAATTCATCTTTTTTTGAAAACCCCAAAACCTTTTACTTTATGCCGCAGTTTTACGACTTACCCTGCATTTGTAAAAGTAATAGGTATGACACTTGGTATAAACCATATCTTAGCTACATATATATAAATTTATTAAAATAAATTTTATGCCCACTATTTTTATTGTTATCTTTACTAAACATTATTTCAAATTATTTCTTATACTTTATATTAACTGACAGTACTAGACCAATGGGTATCCGCTAGTCGAGCAAACTTCATATTTTGGTTATTTTATTGTTTTTTGTCTTTTTGCTATTTTACCGTCGGCATCGACTGTCTGTTGCCGAAGCGCCTCTCATTTTTGTTGGGCAATTAAATTGCAGTTTCGCTGTGAGACATTTATGCGCCGCGGCCGTCGACTTGTTGTGATTTGTACTGTTTTGAGGCATGGTATGTGGGCGTGGCAACGCGGCAAGTTTGTATCTTGGCAATCAAGTTGTCAAATGTCTTCATTTGCAGCATCCACACACACACACAAACACACACACACACACACACAGTATAAACACACTCCAAAGTCAAATTCATTGTACAAATTCAATTTCAATTGTTTGCAAATTTTATTTACTTTCTGCAGGGGGAGGGGTGGAGTTAGGAGTAGGAGCAGCTGGTCACCACCATGACGAGCAGCCGGCTAATGTGACCATTCCATTCCATCGTACTCATTGCTTTCCACGCCAACCCACCCCACTCCTTAATTCCCAATGCACGCAACTTTAGTTTTTCGCAGTTTTCCATTAGCAATTGTGAAGTTTCTGCCATTGTTTTTGTTTTTCGCACTTGAACGCATCCCAGCAATGCCGCAAACCCAAAAATCTATTTCGATTGCGTGTTGGTTGCCCCTATTTCACATGGGTCAAGCGGCGCGGTCCAGGGGATTAAACAAAATAATGACGCATAAATCCGGACACGGCAAAACGCATTCAATGCTCACTGATTGCCCAGTAGGTGAGGGTTGTGCCATCGGTGGTGCGGTGCAGTTTGTTTGTGCAGTAACTTGGTAGCTAAATTGTGGTAATACGTATGCAACTATTCACAATGATCATTCAGGCCAACTAATCGTAAGACTGATATATGCCAATAGTAACTAAGTAATCTTATCACAGAAAAGCTTTTCGACCTTTTTCTTATTATTTTCTTATTATTAATTGAGAAAAAAAACATCTCTTAAAATTTGATAGAGTTATTATCTTACAGAAGTTTTGTAAACTTTTTTTCAAACACAAAAAAATTCAAGCGTTACATATCTATCTTATTTTTGACAAGAATAAGCAATTACCTAAGGAAGCGATTTCTTGTTACAAATTTTATGTATACAAAGTGCATAAATAATATTTATATATAAAAATATATAAAATTGAATATATATACGAACATATATTTCCGCGCTAAAATATATCTTTCGAAGCACATCTTCCACACATGAATTTTAATTTAAAAGTCCAGCATAAGTACATAATCCAATAGTTTTTTTTGTTATTCTTTTCTTTTCTTTTTTTTTGTTTTTGTATTTGGCTCTCCTTTGACTAGTCGCAACTGCAGCGAGCTAATTTGGAATTTTAATTCCGTTTATTGCCGCATTGAAAGCGCAAAGGAGCTGCCAAAAGAAAAACGAATCCGAGAAATATAATATGGAATGGTCTGGTCTGGTCTGTAGAAATATGAGTGGCAGCCGCAGACAAGACGTAGGATTTGGGCATATTTCTGGCAATGCTCGGTGGCTGGCCAAATGCTTGCCAAATGCCGCAGCTGCTTTGAAGCGCCGCCAGAAGGGGGCGGAGGGCGGTGCGACAGGGGATAGGGGACAGGGGTAACAGCTTGGCTGCAGTCTCCCTCCCGCTGGCAAAGTGAGCGAAATGTGTAGAAGGGGTGGAGGGGGGTTCTATGCAGGGCGCGGCGGGGTTGGGCCACTCGATGCGACAATTGTTGAAATTTAAGAGGACGCATGTTGCAAAATGTCGCAATTTGCCGGCGTTCGCACACGATGGCCGCGTGTGGCACGTGATGTAAAAAATGATGCACACACATTGAGTAGTTGCGCCGGTGATCGGATCACAACATAATCTGAGCCACGTTATCACTTTGGTAAACAGCAGCCGATGCGGCCAGCTCGAATATCAATCAATAGTACAGACCTTTCACCCAACCCTCCCCAGCTCGCCTCGTCTGTCCTCTTGCTAATCTCAAAGATACTCAACACATTCTGCAAATTACACGCTGAACTTGTGGGAACGCAACTGCTCGCCGGGGTTGGAAAATGTTGAGGCTCTGCTTGGCTCAGGCGACAAATGACAAAACCATCGTAAAAAGACAAATAAATATAATTTCGAATTGATTCCGTAAACTCGCGAAGGTTATCATCAGCATGACGCGCTCAGACGAGATAAGGCAGCCTCTTCAAAGACTACACTTGTCACATGAGAAATGAAACTTGGCAACATGTTGCATCAAATTTCAATTGAAGTGGCCCATTAAAAAAGGCCACACAAATGTATTTTGGTATATTTAGTTTCATTGAAAAAATATTTTATTTTGTGGAAATTCAAATAAAGGCCGCCACTCAAAATATGATAAGGCTTAACTACAATTGTTTTTAATTTCTAAAAATATTTTAATTTCAATGGATTTTAGGAATTAACTTTTTTCGAATAACTGTGAAAAATGTATCTTCTCTTTATATTTGCTATAAAATGTTTCATCATGTCTCACGTAAAACATCTAGCATATTGCATTCAAATTGCGCTTCCAAATTCTGTTTTACAAATGTATCAGATATTGTAAAATATATATAATATATACAACGTTATGCAAAATGAAAATCAAAACCCAGCCAAAATTTCTTAAAACTTGAATTTACCCTATCGAAGTTAATTATTTCAGACATGCGAACTGAAATTTTGAATATAGAATAAAATAAATTACAAATTGACTGCATATTTTCAAGTTGGGTTCTAGAGCATTTAAAAGTCGGGATAGTAAAGATCGCAATTCCTATCAAACACAGAGCAGGTGTTATCAGCTTTTATATAAAGCAAGTAACAACACTGCAGTCGGATGTAACAGACAGCGCAATACTCGTTCACAGCCTAATAATAACTAAGACATGTAGTCAGGCAATATTGTGCATATAAAAATGCAGAATCTATCTCTAAATCCAAAATGCAATGATTTTTTTAACAAAAAATTTTTAACAAAAATTAAATGTAGACTTAATATATATGGCAAATCATCACAAAAATGTTATCAAATCTGATATCGATTCAGTTTTGACAAAGTTATGGGAGCTTATAATATGGGAACTATGGATCCGAAATTTGTACATGTTCAAATTGGTGTCAATTTTGGGATGATTTTTGACCAAAAACTTGACCGTCTTAAAATCACTTCAAATGTTGTTTATTATGCTAATTTTGACAAATACAATCGATTAAAAGAATAAATTCGCAATTCTAAATTTTGAAAAA